>JADFUC010001989.1:0-119160 GCA_019722365.1 Lithospermum erythrorhizon | reverse complement strand
AAAAGTTACGTATTGCTATTTAAGTACGATAAGCGGAATTAACCAAACCGAACGGACTCGAAGTTTTTAAATATCTATCAACACTTATCTTCCACATCATCATAATCATGTCTATCTTCTTCCTTTCTTCTCTCCTAGGGCCGGTGATATTCACCCCCTCCCCCTTGGGGTAAATTTCATTTTCCATTTCTCTCTTCATTGTCGCCAAACTCAAGATCGTCAGAATATTTCTCCCCTATCATTCTCTTCGAAAGGCGTAAGAAATTTCAAGTCTTCGAGATATTTCGCTTTGACATAGTTGATTTTTAGTTGACTTTTTCCATAATTCAATTTTATGATGATTCTAAGTACGTTATGGGTCTTCTATACGTAAGTGCTTAATTCATGATTTGTAGTTGTTCGAGGACGCATGCCGAGTTGACTTTTAGGTTTTCAAGTGACTTTTGGGTTGATATTTTCTAAGACATTAAACGTGTAAGTGAGGTTATTTCTTTGGGGCCTATCAGAAGCTATTGTGATGTTAAATTGGTGATTTAAAATTGATTAAAAGGAGCAGGCTCTAAGTTGTTAATTCCAAGTTGAGTTGTAATTGATATTTTGGAGTATAGGTTGTTAATTATGGACCTGCTGACTAATTAGAATGACTTATAAGTTGATTTGAAATGTTAAAGTGATAAGATGAAATTTGAGCGGGGAAAATCGATTGGGTTGTGTCCGATGGGATTATTAATTCGTTATTTTATCCGTCATGTTAGACTGCTTAGTGATGCCTCAAGAGTTGGTTATTGTATCTTCTGTAAATTACTGTATAGTAGTAGGTCTTGATTATACTTTCGGGTGTTTGTTTAGGGCGTTGATCGTGAAAAGGCGCTACCGCTGATTGTGTTCAAGGAAGTTTCAGTGGTAGCTAGCCAGAAAGTAGTACTTATCTTACTTGGTGTTATTTTTACGCATTTCCTACTTTAAATTGTGTGAACATGTTATCATGGATATGATTATGTGAGAATGATATACATGTTATTATGATATGATTACGTGAGAGAATGATATACATGTTATTATGATATGATTATGTGAGAATGATATACATGTTATTGTGTTATGATTACGTGAGAATGACATACATGTAATTGTTATATGATTCTCGTGATTATATTACGTGGCCAAGACGCTTGAGGTAAGCAATAGCTCGACCCCACCTTATATTTCTCATTTCCCTATCTTGTCTAAGACTTATGATTTATGTGGCCTTGTCGGCGATTGTGTTTGGACTTACAATTGTGAGATGTTTTAGCCGTGTGCTTGGATATTGTCCTGGGAGCAGAGTAGTTGGTTATCGAGAGGTGATGGTTGTGAGTTATGTATGACTCGAGGACTCGAGTATCTAGATTTGACCTATGTCGATGATTGTGTTGTGTGACTCTCCTTCCTGCGTGATACGTTAAAAATATGTGCCTTATACTTAGTGTATAAGTGCTACAGGCCTTATACTTGGGTATAAGAACGGTGTGCCTTATACTTAGCGTATAAGACCGGTGTGCTCAGACTTAGTGTGTATGAGCGCTACGTGCCTTATACTTTGTATAAGCGCGCGCCTTTATACTTGTGTTAAGTGGTTTTGGCCTTATATCAAGCGTATAAGCTGGGTGATTATTGATTAGTCCATTCCTCGTTGTGTAGACGGATTTGAGTATACGCCGCATTGTGAGGTTGGTATATCAAAGGGATATGAGAGATAGCAGGTCTGATGACTAGAGTTTTAGTCATTATCGAAGGCCCTTGATTTCTTTCCTGAATTGTGTGTTTGTCAAACTTTCTATTATATCTTCATGTATTATGTCCGAGATTGTGGAATCATGTTGTATGACCTTTTAGGTAGTCCTAGACGCATTTATTTCATTCATATTTGACTATTATATTATTGATTGACTCGTCTGCATGGTAAGTTCACCCCTGTTAAGTTTCACTAAGCCTCATGTTTACACCCCTTTTCGCATTGGGCGGCATTTCATTCAGGCCAGTTGACAAAGTGCTTGAGCCAAGAGTTGTTTGAGAGTTTTGTTCCAAGTGGCTAGTGAGCATCAAAGCGTAAGTGTAGAGGATCCCTACACCGATTTTGATGTGTTGTCAACCTGCTTTGATTGTATTTTCCTTTTGAAACTTTAGCCTTGTCGGCTGTCATTTTGTATTCAGGATACAAGTATGTATCATCTTTTGTGGCATTTCGCATTACTTTTATTTTGGGATACAGTATATATATAAGGGCCGTCAAGCTTTATATCGTACTGAATGGATTATAAATTTTAAAAACTATTTTGATTGGGAAACTTAATTGTGATCACATTTTGGATTTAAACGACTGTGTTTTAAACCGAGTCGCCCATCGGTTTGGTAACTCGCTGTTCGATTTTAATGAAGTCTCACCGTAGCGGCCGAATTGGGCTGGTCGTTACAATATTCACCAACGGAGTAAAAATGACCAAGCGAATGATTAAATGAGCGAACGGATCCATAATTATTCATGAGTGAGTGAATGAGAATTACTGCGCAAAACACGAGTGACGGTTCCCTAAAAGGTCGCCACTACATATGAAGACGCTGAATTATATTTCATGTATGAAATTAAACTACATTTGCTAAATCGAGAGTCGATTGTAATCAACGAATATTCTCAATTGGGAATTCAGACATAATGTAAAATATAATTAGATGAACCCGAATTAATTAATTAGTCATTCAATTAATTCGAGCAATATGGGTCCTGAAAGCATAATATTATCCTGTTAGTATTTGATTTACTTAACGGTTTAATTAAATTTAACGGCTTGCACATTAGCTATTTGTTGGGATTTAGGTTTACAATAATAATATATTAAACCTGATCATTAACCTAATGATTAGTAATGATTTTTCAATCATCAAAAATGAAAACAAAAGCCTCCAACCTTTTGAGCCGTGGAAAAAATGAAACTTGCAAGTTTCATTTGGCTTTCATCCTTTATTTTCTTTGTTCTAGCAAGCACAAGTGTAGGATTCAACCTCTCCTGGTGTGCAACCAACTAGAGGCACTACATTTGAAGTGCTCAAATTTGGAATTCAAATGAGGCTTCGTGAAAGAATTTGTTGATAGACTTCCGCCGGTATCACCGTGAAGCCCGGTATTCAGTAATTGTTAATTATGTGATTTAGATTAATTTATATCATTTTTGAGGGATCCGGATGTATGAATTTGGTGTTTATCACAAACGAAATTCATACTGTATTCTAACAAAGGCCTCGTGAGCCTACCTGTTTCATATATTTTATCTAATTTGATTGTGTGTCGATGGGCCGTTAGTTAATTTGATTATTTCATATGATTTATATTCAATTGATGAATATATAATATGAAAAAAATCAACCCATTTTTATATATGTTTCATATGGTCGAATCATCATTTTATGTATTGATGTTGATGATATGAAGTTTATTTAATTATTTTTATGACTGAAAAGGGATTAAAATTGATTAATTTGCATTTTAATTCGAGGTAGAATCATTTTCGATTTTACAAAGGAAAGCTTAGGAATTTCGTAAAATTACGAAATTAAATCAGGTTCTGACCCTTTGGGGTTCATGCCCGTTTTTCTGCCGTAATTTTTGAATTTTTTAAGTACTCCAACAAATTCATTAAAATTTCGGATTTGGGTTTAATCAAAAACTAGAAGTGTTTTTGATAAAATTCCACTCGACGTGTTCACAATGATATTGTTGATGTTCAAGAAAAATCCCGTAATTTTTAAATTTTTAGAGCCTACAAATCTGCTTTTACAAAAGTTGTAATGACCGAAAAATCAAAAACTGAAATGAATTACCAAAATCAGTCGCCGAACTGCTGGACTACCTGGCGCCGTCAAAAGCCGAATTTCATCGCTCCGGCCACCTGGACGTAGCTCACCGGCAATACTACGGCACCGGGCTGGCGCGTTGTCACTGTGGGTGGCCGGATGCCACCAAGCTTTGGTCAAGAAGTCATCGTCCGCTTTAGAAACCCAATGTATTTTATGTAATTATTTTGGTTTAAATTATTGGTAATTATAATTTCGGTTTTAAATGTTAACCATAAATTTTTTTCATTAAGATAATTGAATATATATCTTGAATGGCATTAAATTTTGATTTATATTTCCCTTTCATAATTATTTTCATTAATTGATAATTTTGAAGATATAAGTTTCATGTTGACTTTTAAATTTTGAATTTTGGAGTTAATTACTTAAGTGCAATTATTCCATGATTTATGGCCGATAATTATTGTAATAATTATCATTAATCATGTGTGAATATATTTAAATCCAAAATTTATATTAATTCGATAATTAATTGTAAAATAACGGGTAATTAATTTTGTCAATTATGAACACATTTAATCTCATTTCATTTCATATATATGACATTGCTTTTAAGAAAATCACTATGGATATATGAGTATAAATACAAACTGTAGTTCCGTGGATCTTTAAAGCGCATACTACATTATTCAATACAAAAACATATAATTAAATATATGAATGTAGACTTTACAGCTTGTACGTGAAAGAAATTCCACCAAACGACGCTTTCAAATTCACAACGTGAATTTGACTTCCCTTCAGCTCCTTGTTGCAATATCAATCGTATGATATCTCTAGTTAGTCCACACCAGGAGGGGTTGAATCAAGAACTAATCTATGCTAGTAAACAAGGATGAACAAAAATCTAAACCCAAAATTGGCACTTCTCGGCCAGTGGGGCGGCTACTGGTTTTTTGTGAAAAAGTTTTTACAAAACTTATGATGACAAAAACCCTAAAGTTTGCTTATATAGGGCTAGGTTAAAACAAGCCCGATAAGCAACCCGTTAAGTATTAGCTTGACTCGTTAACTCTATTAGTTCGCAAGCATTAAATTAATGAGTCGTTTAATGAGTTGAACTATTTAATTAAGCTAATTAAATAGTAATGTAGTCAATATCAATAATCTTCAAGTTATCGATAAATACTAGCTCATTCTAACCAATTAAATAACTATTTAATTGATTCTATTTTGTTCAATCGATATTCTACATAAAATGTAGAACCCTTGTAATTGAGAAATACATTTCTCAATTATACAGTTCTCTTTAATTTCATACATGAAATATAACTCAACGCTCACTGCATAGCGTGACTCTAGGCTCGTGATAATAGTAAGTTGTATAATAATAATTGACCAATTACTATTATTAAGTAACGACACGAAGAAGATCTAAAGAATCGCTCATAACCCTTAAATTATCATTAGAACCCACACTCAAGAATATACAATTACTAAGTTGAACACTAAGTTCGATAATCACATTTAACCCAATCGGTAAATGAATTGCTACACAATCGCCGCAACGGCGATAATAAACGGAACCACTTCTCATTGATTTCCAACACTCCCACTTGCCCTCGGACGATTATCTTACAATTCCTTTATCACGCGATTCTAGTCGTAGGCTAACCATAAGAAGCGCGGTCAGCGAACACCCACAACTTTCTTTACTCGGTATGAACCGAATAAGCATTTGTGGCGCCCCATAAACCAATCAAGCACTAACCGCTACAGAGGCCCGAGATCTTCCTCAGATATCGCAGGACGGACAAATCCCTCCCAATATATCAAATATCTATCGCTATATTTCGATCAAGTGACCCAGCAAATATACGCCAAGCATATAATCCCCGCTAAGGCAGACGCTTGGTCATAGTCAAAGCATGCAGCTTGTATAACACGTATAGTTATATATCGTAGGTCTAAGAACTGACGAACCTAAAATTCTAAAAAATGTCATCATAGGACACGTATATACATATTCTATGAACAAGCCGTCATACCAGCCTACCACTGCATCGGCACCACGGTATTGATCTAGTCCTCGCAGGCTAACGCGGATCAATCTTTGGATCACTAATCAAAACACCATGTTAGCTCTATGATGCTTGTCGCCCTAACTATCAAGATTCCGACCAAGGCCTCGCTATCCCCATGCTTCTAGGCTCTCAAGAGGCGTAATTAATGCTCATGTTACCTCTCTAGAAAACATAGACTAACCTAGGGATTTAACCTTTCACTCATCGAGGATACAAGACATGTATATTATATAAATTCAAACATATATCATAGCAAACAAATATATTAAAACATGTTAAGCAATAATATTCAAATATTTGTCTACATGCACAATAGATACATACCGACTCCCACTTAACTCTAACACCACCGCGACATCTGGCCTAAGACCTATGTTCGCCGTGATGCTCATCACGCTTTGCCCGACTTAGTGGGTTGTAAAGGGGTCGCCGATTGGCCTGCTTTACTTTACATACTTTGACATCACTCTATCAAGCATATCTCTAATCGTGATACTTCGAGTAATGCGTTTCTGATTGTGATGCTCGGGGTTCCTTAGCTTTGAGCTATTGCCCCAAAGTATTGTCACAAAGCAACTCCACCGTCCCTCAATGCTAGGTGTACCACACCAAGTTCGGTCACGAACTTTATCCAACATGCTTTACCGCTTCGCACAAGGGATGCATTCGGCCTCTCGTGGTAGAATCGGCAACAAGACTGCTTGAACCTCCAAGATACACCGATCCAACGTTGAGACAAAATACATACCCGTGACCGAAATCCATAGTCGCCTTTGTCGGGCTTGAAAACCGGGCGTCGGTGTACCCGTCAGCCGCTAACTCCTCATCTCCACCATATACCGCAAAGTATCTTTGCCCCTCCTCGTATACTTCAAGATGCACTTCAATCGCAATCCGCTGGCTTTCACCGATTAGCTTGGTATCTAATGGGTTACACTTTAGTGCATGGGCATTACCATCAGTCTAGTGCACAACATGGCATACATGATGCATCCTATAGTCAAGATAAGGTACGCTCCTTCATTCTGCTCATCTCAAAGACTAAGAATGGGACACCGTGGCTCACCGAGTTGAACTCCATGTCCTCATGGGGAGATTACCCCTTCTTGGAATTACTCATGCTTGAACTCATAGCATCTTTTATCACATAAGTATCCTGACAAAGTCCAATCAGCCTCCTGGCTCGATCCCGGTGGATCTTTATTCCAAGTATATATTGTGCTTCGCCTAAGTCCTTCATTGAGAAACATTTGCACAGCCAATCCTTGACTGAGTTTAGTAACTCTACGTTGTTTCCAATGATAAGTATACTCCATATACAAGCATTATGAATGATACATAACTCCCACTTACCTTCTTGTATTAATAAGATTCTTTCTTCAGTTTCATTTAAACCAAACTCTTGATCGATTCATCAAAAACGTGATTCCAATCAAGGATGCCCGCTTAAGACCATAAATGGATTCTTTGGTAACTTGTATACCTTCTAGGTCCTTTAGACATGTAAAGCCCTGGAGGTTAAAACAAAATAATATCTTCCTTAAATTTCCATTCAGGAAAGCAGTTTTTACATCCATTTGCCATATTTCATAGTCATGAAATGCAGCAATGGCTAAGATTATCCGGATGGATTTAAGCATAGCCACTGGCGAGTAAGTTTCGTCATAGTCCAATTCAACTTGTTTGGAAACGCTTTCGCCAAGTCTAGCTTTGAAAACATCAACGCTCGCCTTTACTGGCGTTTCTCTAAATACCCATTTATATCTGTGGCGAGCCCCATTTGGTAAATCCAACAAGGACCAAAACCTCGCTTGGTACATAGAATCCATCTCGTATTGCATGGCAATTTGCCAATGTCAAGATCCTTGCTATTCATTGCTTTGTAAGAAGCTGGGCTCGCTCACTTCCCTAACGATGAAAGCTTCACCATACCAGCTCTCTGGTTCGTGGCGATCCCTGTTGGATCTCCTAAGGGTTGGTTCTTCCACAGTTTTCTGTGGATCAAGAACTGGTCTTCTATGAAAGAAGGTACCAATTCTTGTGGTGTGTCAGATGCCTCTGCATTAGATGCATCGTGATATTGACTTCATCACCAGCTTCATCAAGATGAACACCATTAATACTTCTAGTCCTTCGGGGACGCATATTCCTTTCAAGGAATACTCCTGCTCGGGCAATGAAGATTTTATTCTCCCTGCCTCAGTGTAAGTAGTAAACCAACCTGCTTCCCCTTGGATATCCTATGAAATACATTTATCGATTGGGCGCAAGCTTATCTTTTGTTAATTCTTTTTAACATAAGTTTTCACGCCCCAAATCTTTTAGAAAACCTAACTCGGGAATCTTCCAAACCACGCTCATGGGGAGTTTTTTCAATCGACTTGGTTGGACATCTGCTTAAGGTAAGTGTCGCCGCTTTAGAAGTGCATATCCCCTTAAATTAACCGGGTAGATCGATAGGTTCATCATAGATCGAACCATGTCGCTATGGTTCGATTCTTCTCGGACACGCCCATTGGCGTCAGTGGGCGCTCCCGGCCGGGAGGAGTTGTAAAACAATACCACTCTCTAAGATGAGTATTGAACTTGTGACTCAAATATTCTCCACCTCTATCGACCGAGAATCTTTATCGTCTTGTTCAATCGTTTTGTACTACCAACTCCTTGAATTTCTCAAAGGACTGTGTTTGTGTCTCATCGATACACAAAACCGTATCTACCGTGAGCGTCATTAGTAAATGGAAGTAGTTATAACCTCCTCTTGGTGGTGATGTGTTCATTGGCCCACATACATTAGTGTGTATGATCCCTACTGAATTTGCCCTTTCATTTGCCACAAAGGCATTTTGGTCATTTTGCCTGTGGCGCACTACACTTATCGTATGATTCATAATCAAAACCTTCATATTCCACCGAGTGGGAGTTTTGATTCTGCCTCTAATGTGACCTAGTCTCCGCAATGCCATGTATAAGCTCGGGTTTAAGTCGTTAGGCTTATTCCGTTTTAAGTTTATGTTATACGACTCATTCATCATGTCTAAAAACGTATAGACCATTTTTGGAAGTGAGGCGGTACCAAATACTGCTACCCCATTCTAGATCCTAAATTATGGGATCTATTGAAAATGAAACCATCATGGTTCAAACGTAAATAGAATAATATTCCCGCAAATTGCGTGTACATAAGAACCGAGATAAGTTCAAAACAAGGCCCGCGGGCAAATTTAAACTAATGGATCCCATCGCAGTGGCCGCAACCTTCGCCATTTTCCACACGCATCCATTTCCCCTCTTTCGAAGCTCTACTTGACTTTAAGTTCCCCATATTACTTAAATATGAGAACTACACAACCGGTGTCTAGCACTAATTTAAGTAGAATTAGAAGTTGTACAAACTTCAATAACATACACACCTTTAGCTTGGTTTTTATTAAACCATTTTTCCTATCTCTCGATTGAATTTCCTACATGCCGCCTGCTGACCCGAGTTTCTGCACAGCCGTAGATGTCATCTCAGAGACACTCCTTGCTTCCCTCGTTTCCGCGACGCTATCACAGAGTAAATCTATTAGAGTTTTAGCATTCTTAGTTCATATCCAAAAACTCATTAGCATCAAGAATGGTTATTTGTTTATAATTTGCTAGGCTGATCGAATCTTTGTACCGCTTATAGCCTTTGATATACTTAGACATATCGACTCAAAGCAGATTCCCTACGGTGATAAAGAATCCTAACTGGGGCTTATCTCGCATCCTCGGCGGACTGCACCGCTGGGCTGCATCCATACCTCAAGCGCACCGAATCGCCAGATTTCGCCCGCAGCCAACAGGCACAAAAGTTTCAGATTATATTCTCGCACGCCCTTCGATTCACTCAAGAGCTTCGAGCAAATGTCATATACGTGATACTCATCATACGTGCACTCGAACTCGGCTCCATCCGAGTGCAAAGATAAGACACTTACATGCTTAGAGAGTCCTTCCTTCTTATGCAACTCATATTTCTTCCAAAGCACATCAAGTCCCCATGTCTGAGTAGGGACTCCTTTTATACAAGACGTATTCAATCCCGTGCAACTTGAAGACAACTCAACTCACGAGACCACGCCTCAAAATTTGCACCATCGTACACGCTAGCTGAAGTTAATGTGGGGCTGGGGCGTAGTTCTGTGGGTAGCATTGCTGGTAGCCATATTAATTCTATGAAGGCAAATAAAATAAATGTAATTTTAAGAACTATCATGTTGTAACACTTACAAATAAATTGTAAAGTGTCATTATTACTTCAAATCTCAATTTAAATATATTAGTGACAAGACCTATTATCTTTAAATTGGGTCCGGCAACAATCGCCACATTTTGAATCAGCTATAGAGTTAGTCAAATCAATTATGTAAACTGACATAACTTGCGTTACTAGCATTTCTTACGTGATGTACTCAACATTTGTATCTTCAGTGTTAAGCATACCACCAAACCAGTGTTGATCGAAAGCTCATTAACGTTGGAATCACTTCAACATTATCCATTGTCATATCAAATGCAACATTGTAACACCCGCCATCACTGGTGCCCACTGATGCAAGACAGTATCAACTCTAAATTGGCTTGATACTTTGCTTAAATTTTAGTTGTGAGATTATTATTACTTGTTTTCAATACTCATGCATACTAGCACACATAATCAAGCAATACATGCAACATGAAAATAAACAAGTAATGCACATTCAAGAGATATATACGATATGGCCCCTTAGAACCTATTACAAGTATTTATCAAATACTAAATATAAGTCCTAATTCTGTATCTTGTGTACTCGATCCATCCGAGTCCATCAAGCACACCACCGCAAATGATCTTCTAATATTCTTCATTTGTTACAATATTTATATGTTCAACCCATCTTAGACAAATTTCGCAAGCTTCAGGGTAAAACAAATAAATAAATACAAGAAATATGACCTCGGCTGTCATTTACGCATTACGGTTCGCAATCGAAAAATAAATAAACGGGCCATATCCATATACCTCCATTCCAATCATTATAAAATTTTATTAAATCACATAAATGAACTTAATAAAGATTTTAAATGGCATTGAAAATGCATGTTTGTAATTATCAAATTAATTAATCCATGTAATTACACATATTAAAATTAATTAATATAAACCCCAATTATCATACACATGTCAATTCAATAATTATTACTAATAATTATTAACTATACATATTATAGAAAATATTCATCACAAATATTTCAAAAATATATTAAGTAGCTTAAATTGTTACCATAATTGCTATATCACTTTTAAATTAATTTAAAAGATATAATATAAAGGAAATTAATTAATTGTCATCACATAATTAATTACAATTAATTAGTTGGATTAAAATGACAAATTAGTCCCATAATTTTAGGAAACCAAAATAAGGAATAAATTCGGAATTAGGATTTGTGTCTACGGTCGACACGCCGCCTCCGCCAGGGTCGCCGTCCCATCACATTTTTGGTACTTTAAAATCATTCCATCCGAGCACCGGACGCCGCCTCGTAGGGTCGCCGGAAGTCGGTCGGCCGATGGCGGTAATAATACCTGGCTTAACTCGGTTTCAGATTTAATTTAATTCGTTTTGAAAAATCGTTTTGAGGATTTAAAATTTTCAAAATTTAAGTGAATTAACACGTTAAACTTCATAATTTTCTTGAACAAATCCCACTGGTCGTTCATTAAAATAAATTTTTCATATTTAATTATTAATTAAACAGTCCAGAAATCGTAAAATTGTTTTGAGGCACTTAGAAAAATCCAAAAATTATGAAATTTAATGGAGATCTTCTACGTGCTATCTGGGTTCCAGAAAATTAGGTTTAATTTTACAAAAATTTTACACGCCCCAAAACATGTTTTACAAAACCTGCTTTTGAAACAAAAATCAATTAAATCGCCCTTTTAATTTATGAAACAAAATCCATGTTAACAAAATATGATAATACATCATCATAAACTTTAAATATGTGTAAATCAATAATCAAGAACATGGTGATTTATTCATCATATATTTATCAATTAAATATATGAACAAGAATTAATCAAATAAAAAATTGATAAAAACACAAACAAAGATAAAATAAATAATGCAACTTTAATTTGGCTCATGATGCCATCGAAGAAAAATCACTATGGATATATGAGTATAAATACAAATCCATAGTTCCGTGGATCTTTAAAGTGCATACTACATTATTCAATACAAAAACATATAATTAAATATATTTAATGTAGTAGGATTTGCTACTGGCAATGAGTAAATTCCACCAAAATTCATTATTGACGTCAAATTCACAACGTGAATTTGACTTCCCTTCAGCTCTTGTTGTAATATCAATCAGATGATATCTCTAGTTAGTCCACACCAGAGGGGTCAATCAAGAACTAATCTACGCTAGTAAAATGCGACGAACAAAACTGGGAAACCCCAAAATTCTGGGAGTAATGCCAAAGTGGGGGCGCTACTAGGTTTTTGGTGAAAAAGTTTTTACAAAACTTATGATGAAAAACTCCTAAAGTTTGCTTTATATAGGGCTGTGTTAAAAACAAGCCCGATAAGCTACAACCCGTTAATTATTAGTTTGACTTCGCTACTTATTAGTTCGTTAAGACACTAATGAAGTTGCTAATGAGTTGAACTATTTAATTAAGCTAATTAAATAGTAATGAGTCAATATCAATAATCTTTCAAGTTATTTATAAATACTAAATATTCTAAATCCAATTAAATAACTATTTAATTGATTCTATTTGTTCAATCGATATTCTACAAATGGGAATCTGTAATCGAGAAATACATTTCTCAATTATATAGTTCTCTTTAATTTACACATGAAATATAACTCAACACCGTATGTGTGTGACCTTCTAGGCTCGATAATAGTAAGCTGTATAATAATAATAATCACCACTACGTTATTATAACGATTAACGAGTAAGCATCTAGCAACGCTTCATAACCCCTTAAATTATCACGCGAGAACTCACACTAAGAATATACAATTACTAAGTTGAACACTAAGTTCGATAATCACATTTAACCCAACCGGTAAAATGAATTGGATACACTATCGTCGCGAATCCAGTATGTAATAAACGAACCAATTCTCATCGATTTCCAACATTAAGTGCATTTATTTGTTTTAATGTTTTGCCCATATATATTGCTATGGAAACGGAAATGAGGTATTTAGATACGAATTCAGCTAATTTATTTATTTACGGTTCCAGATAATGAAAATGTCAGAACGACTGGCCGAGTCGTATTTCTTTTTATTCTTTAGATTACCCACAAGCCTCGCGTGGCCGCCTAAGGGGTTGGGGAGAGAGACACTGCATCACGCGGTGGTATCAAGATAATATTTCACAAAGACAACACTTGGAAAAACTCGAGGTTTCAGTGTCAAGAATACAAGACTTGCACTTCAAGCTGAATAGGATTTATGTTAGCATTTCACTTGTTAAGTGATGTAATAGGTCCTAAGTATTTCAGACGATGACTCAAATGTGTGTTATTTATTTATTTTTCATGTTGCGTGACGTTGTTTCGAATATGTGCTATCTATGCATGGTTAAATAAAGTTAAATAACATTAATCTCACCAATTAAAATTTAAGTAACCTATCAAACCAATTTTGAAGTTGTGAAATCGGTTGCATTTATCCGGGCACATTATGATACAGGTGTTACGCTTTTGCACTTTTGATATGACAATGATCATGTCGTTGTTGATTTCCACTAACGCTGGCTTTCGACGATCATTCCAAGTAACTATTTGGCTCTAATTGGTATGCTTAACCGGTTTGTCGGAGATGTTAAAGTCGCAGCATCCTCGTATGGTATGCCAGCCATTAATAAGAGTTGGGCGTAGTTTCGCAATGGTTGGTAATCTACTGGTCGTGCCGATTCAAAAATGTACGCAAAGTGTTGCCGCTTGAATCTAGGCACAATAGACTCGGTACCTGCATATTTACATAATCGGGTCGAGCAACCTACTATTATACTTGGTTCAAAATGTACGCAGTTGTTGTCGCTTGAATCGAGTATAGTAGATCTTGATACTGTACATTTTGTGAGATTCATACGGGTATTATATTTACAATTCTATTTTGTAAATATTGGATTATTTTGAACTTACACTGCTTATTTTTAAGTTGCATATTTCCTCATTATGTTTTTTGGCATTATTTAGTTTACCTATTTTATTCACCATTCATTGGGCAAACTAAATGCATGACTTTATAATGTGAAATAAAATAAGTTAAGGAGAAATCCGAATGACTTGTTGAAACAAAGTGTTACAACGCGATCTCCTTCAACCATTGCAATCGGGTTGTATGTTAATGTGAGGATGGGATTTTTAAATACCACAAACATTTAAGACTTGATTCAATCATGCTGATACCGCATGAACTTTGGTTCAAGTGAACAAAGTCACATGATATGATTGAAGGATAATTAATTTCTTTTGATTCAATCAAAGGTGATGACGCTATGAAATAATTAATATGTCATATTGTCTATTACCACCAAACAAGCCTTATATAATAAATAGTTTGATCTCTTTTATAACTCGATTGAGAAAAACTATTGAATGATCTTGAATGTCGGTATCTACATTTCTGTGACATGTGATTGATATTTAGTTTCTTTTTAACATGATGAACATGGTTCATGAATTGCTGAATGCAAACAAAGCTTAGCGGTATGTAACCAAATAAGCTTTACGGTATCTATTTGGTTCTCACGCCACTTGTACTGCATTTGTTTAACATGGAACTATAAGTTGAAGTTAATGATTCGCTTCATTATTTCGAACTTTAAAGCATAGAAAGAAGGTTTTAAGTAATATTTAGGAATTGAAAGAGAGATTTGATTAAATCTCACATCTCCAAATAATTTTGTTGTCAAAGCTGTAATGTCTTGGCTAGGCTACGTTGTCGAGAACACTAGTTTTGACTCACATGATTTTAATCATGATATGAGCCAAAGATAAAATAGTCAGGAAGACAAGATACAAAGAGTTATCGAGCTCTGTGTAATGATAGACGACTACATTATAAGAGTTAATACGCTTAAATCCTCCACGGGGCGTAACTGGATTCTAAACTGTTTTCTTTGCACTTGTAAGAGTAGAAAGAATGTCATGTTTGACTTATACTGTTTCATATCGTGGTTCTAATTAAGAAACATTACTCTACTCTCTTTAAAAGGACACCTTGAACAACAAACGATTGAATAATACTTATGGATAATGACCAAACAAGACTCGGTTATTGAATCTTGGAAGAAGACGAACTAAGTCAGTCAACTCTTACTAGACTTAGTGGGAGGTTCACTAGTCTAAATTAAGTTTGTATGTTTACATACAAATTAATTAAAGATTTGAGTCATTGAATGATACATCAGAGTTGATAAGAGTATGGAAAGGACCATATGGATACTATCAAGTTCTGAGTCAGAAGTATCATCGATATAAGTAATATATCATCCGAAGAATGAGACATCATTCTAATCTTAAAACGTACTTGTTAAGATACGTAATTAAGGAATTCCCTGCTTAATGAAGTTTAAACACGATGGATGTTTAATGAAGTTAAACACGATGGACGAGATCTTTCAATTTCATATACCAAGATAATTTCATTCTAACCTTTGGGACAAGTCATTAGTTGAGCGACATGAAGTGTGCGATTGCGGTTTAACGTGGCTGAAACACAAAGAATGAAATAATTTCACATATTAAGGTTGCTACACCTACCTTTAAATTAATTTATTCATATTCAACTGTGAGACAACTCAAGAGTTGTGTTTGATAAACAAACTTTGAAACGTCTCGTATAGGATAAGTTAAGATACGTCAATCAGAGACATAATTTAGCTTTCTCTCAAAATCCAAAATTGATATTAAGTCATTTTGTACATAAAACGTAAGGAAGCCGGTATTTATTTCCATCCACTATAGCGTTGTAATTTATTGTACGTATGTAGTCTCTACATGAAGTACAAATAGTGGAAATAAATATGTGACTTGAATGCATTCAAGTGGTTCAGAGATACCAATCCAACATTAGAATGTAATAACCCGTCAGGAAAAAAAAAAAAAAAATTTTCGGTCGGTCATGAATCGGAATAGTATAATTTTCTCGATGATAATATTATTGTGAAGAAAACTTTTTGAGCCGAATTTCATTTATAATTTAGTAGCGGCCGCTACGGAAACAATTTTATCTTTGAAATCGGTTCGTGGAGATTTAAGTACGATAAGCGAATTAACCAAACCTAACGGGACTCGAAGTTTTTTAAAATATCTAATCATACCTATCCTCCACATCATCACACGCCACCTCATCTTCTTCTTCTTCTTCCTCATATGGCCGAAACCCCTCGAGAGCAAAAAACAAGAAAAATTTTCTCTTCCATTTCATCACTTTGTTGCATTAAGTAAACATCCTCAAGTTGGTTGCTGCACTTTCTATCGCCTTTCCCTACGACTCAGGTAAGAAATTGGAGTTTTTATGGATTTTTCTTGGTTGACTTCGCTGACTTTTTCCACAATTGAATTTTATGATAAATCTTAGTTGGTTAGCGGTTCTCGTGACGATATATGTTGAATTGCGGATTTAGAGATCAAGCCAGACGCATGTCGAGTTGGGACTTTTGGGGTTTCAGCTTGACTTTTTATGTGGATATTTTTTATAAGACTTTAAATGTGTAGGAGGTTATATCGGGACCTTATTATAGTTGTTTTGATGTTAAATTGGTGATTTAAAACGGATTTAAGGGAGTTATGTCGAAAAAGTGAAAATTTCAAATTGAGTTATAACGGATATTTCGAGTTGTAGGTTGTTAATTACGAATTGATTTATTGATTAATGACTTATAAGTTGATTTTGTAACAGAAAAATATAAGATGGAATTTAGCGGGAATCGATTGGGTTGTGTCCGCCGGATTGGTAATTATAGTTTATCCGCCATGTTAGACCTGCTTTTGTAGATAGTTCCCCGCAGAGTTGGTTACGTATCTTCTGTAACGCCGGTATATGTTTAGTGAGGCCCTGATTATACTTTCTCGGGTGTCAGCGAGGCGCCGATCGTAGCGGCGCTACCTTGATTGTCTTTCATGGGTTAAGCTCAAGGGTAGCTGTGCGTAGGCAGTACTATTCACGGTGTTACTTTACGCATTTCATCGATTTCAGGATACGCATGTTATTGTGTTATGATTACGAATGATATACATGTAATTGTTGCTGTGTTACGATTGTGCTCGTGGCCTTGTCGGCACTTTATGATTTCGTGGGCTCTTGTCGGCACTTATGATTTTGTGTGGCCTTTGTTGGCCATTGCCTGACTCTACGATCGCTGGGACGCTTTCTGCCGCAGGTCAGACATCGCTTGGGAGTAGAAGTAGCTTGTCAAGCATGACGCTTTGAGGCCTTGAGTATCGTGGGGGTGACCCTATAATGATTACCAGGATTAGGGTGACTCTCCTTCCTTGCAGGATATGTGACACTATTGGCCCTATACTCACGGTATATAAAGGCAGGTTTGGCCTCTATACCACGTATAGCGCCAAGGGCATGATTCTGCTGATCGCTTAATACAAGATTGTCGGCGTGGCCCCATACTACCAGATAAGCCGCGGCGGTATGACTCGCTTTGATCGCTTGTCAGGTGCATTGTCGGTGTGGCCCTATACTACGGTATAGCGCTGTGTTTGGCCCTATACTACGGTATACAAGGGTATGAGTCTCATGGATCACTTTCATGCGCGCATTGTCGGGATGTGGCCCTATACTACGGTATAGCGTATGTGTGCCTTATACTTTGTGTATAAGGGTTTTGGCCTTATACCGCGGTATAAGTAAGGGTGATTATTGATTAGTCCATTCCTCGCAGTAGACGGATCGAGTATACGCGCATTGTGAGGATGGTATAATGCTGTGGGATACGAGATGTGAGGTTCACGACTAGAGCTACTGTCGAGTCTATTGTTTTCTTCTCGAAATTGTGTGCTTGCCGAACCTCTCTATTATATCCTCATGTATTATGTTTGAGATTTCCTCAAGGAATTATGTTGTACGAATTCTATTGTATAGTCTTCGATATATTTATATTATTCATATTTGATTATTAAATTATGACACTATCTCGTCTGCATGGGCAAGTTCACCCCCCTCGTGTTGTTTCACTAAGCCTCGCTGGCTTACACCCTTTTCGCTATGGGCGGCATTTTCATTTGTGCCAAAGCTGATTGTGTACAATAAGCAAGAGGTCAGTTGAGAGCGTGTTCGAGCGGCTAGTGAGCACGGGTGGCCGAGGATCCTCATACCATTTTTGTTGCGGTTGTCAACCGCCATTGTTTGCTTCTTTTGAAATCTTAGCTTTGTCGGGTAGTCATTTTGTATTTAGGTTACAAGACGTATCATCTGTCAGAAGCCTCGCTGGCATTGGCTTTCCTTTGGGATATATCAGGTATATATTTACGGGTTGGTCGCTTCGATATCACCGACGGATTATAAATTTTAAAACCGCTTTAATCGGGAACGAAAGCAATATTTTGGATGAAACGAATTGTATTTTAAAACGGAGTCGCCCATCGGTTTGGTGACTCGTGTTCCTCGGATTTAATGACTCACCTCGTATGACGACCGGGCGGTCGCTACAATTTTGCACGAGCTTAGGCTCGCATTTCTTCGGGTTATCCGCGTGGGTCGCGAGCCCACTTGTTTTCCACGAGTCGCGAGTGGTGTCTTTGTTAAATTGAAGTCTTTTCCTTTTGTTGCGTAGACTGCTGGTATGCACCTGCAGTACGTGGGCGAGGTAGCCGAGAGGCTGTGAGGTAGGCCTGCATGGGCCGAAATGGGTAGTGGCATATGTCGATGAGTGGCTGCGTGGACCAGCCAGGTCCGGAGGTACATCTGCCCCGAGCAAAGCCGAGACCTCGTAGGAGAGCGTGAATGCTCAAAGCGGCCGAGCCAGCTATGAGGTCGACCTGCAGTGTTGTCAATTTCTATGGTATCCTCCGGTTTTCGTGGGGTTCACGAGCAGCTATTGAGTTCATCCGGGATACGAAGACTATTTTGAGCCGACGGGATTAAGTAGATGAAGTAAGTTTGCTACTTATAGATTCTACGAGGCGCCTGCGGATCAAGGGAGAACCTGAGGCGATCTCCTCGATCATGGGTAGGAGAGGTCTATGTTTCGAGCGATTTGTCGAGCTCTTCCCGGAGAATTACTGCTGAGACCCACATGGCGGCCTCGGGAGAGAGAGCCGATTGCTTGACCTGTGGTTCGAGGTCGCTGAGGAGCACGGTAGACAGCCTGATTTGTGCCGACTACTTCCCGATGTTTATCCAAGGGAGTGCCAGGAGGATCACTAGGTTCAGTGGACGGCTCGACGGGAGACAATACCGTATCCGGGATCGATGGTTTTACTAGTTTCCATGCCGTGAGGAATGCAAACAAGATGGAAAATGGAGTTAGCGGTAGCCGGGAAAGCGAGCGGATCGAGGAGGAGTCGACTGGTGACTTTCTTTCCTGCAGGCCTCTAGCTCTAGAGAGTTCGAGGGAGACGGACTGCCAGCTGCCCCGGGCAGAAGTCACTGGTTCGGTCACCGGAAGTTATTCCAATCGAAGCCTCCTTTACACGGAAGCCACGAGATCCGGGCGGGTTCGTAGTAGTCTTCCTGGGGTTCGAGCAATGTCCGCTACTGCTACAAGTGTCGATTAAGTACAGTGCCAGGATTGCTCTATAGTGGTCATATGTTATCAATGCCGCCACTGTGACATTTGGCGTATGATCGTCCCCAGCTGGTTGGCGAGAGGCGCTGGAAGTACCGCCAGCGCATCTGCTCGCCCGGCCGTAGGCGGTTATCGTAGCCGCGCGGTCGCTTCAGCGGCCGCTGGGGCCGTGGATAATGGAGTCAGACTCGTGAGGAAATGGGTAAAGAAATGAGCCGAGCCGGTCGAGGCCGATTCATGCCGTTACTCATCGAGGCTCGTGGATACCCCTGCAGTGGGCATGTGTACATTATTCCTCAGGATACTGGTGTGCCGTGGTGTTGTTTGATTCCGCTGGCATTCTTTCGTGTCTCGTAGTTTTATTCCCTTTATCTGCATGTCAAGGTGGCCTTTACCGTCCCACTTGGAGATTAAGTGACGCCTTAGGGGAGGCCGTTGTGGTTAGATTTTCATATAGAGACCTGCCCTTGATCAGATGTATTACCATTGTCCATGATTTACTTCCATTCGAGCTTTCCCGATTTTGATCTTGTCTCGGTAATGGATCGTTTGGGGAAACATCATGCCGTTATCGACAAGCATCGGAAGGGAGATTACTTTTGTGGGTTCGGGAAGACCGATATCCGATTTGTGGAGATGTAAAGATTTTTGCCTTCGAAGTTTTCAGGTCGGCTGCTGGGAGGTTGATTCGTGGCGGCGCTGCTGATTTCCTTGGGATATGTGGGTTGATTGAAAAGGAAGAGAACATCGAAGAGCATGGGGTTGTTAGAGTAGTTCAAGGATGTTTTTCCGAGGACTTACCGGGATTGCCGTAACGGGAGAATTTAATTTGCTATCGAGGTTGGTCTTAATGGCACCAATTTCTTCCACCGTACAGATGACTCAAATGAAGTCATAGAATCAAGGACTCGCTATGTGAATTGCTGGATGTAAGGGATTCATCGCATCGAGCGTATCTCCGCGCACTAAAGGTTGTTTGTGAAAAGAAGGATGGTTCTACGAGGGCTGCATTGACTACGTACGCTTGAATAAAGTGACCATTAAGAACCGATACCCATTGCCCGTAATCGACGACGAGCCTGATCACCGGGAAGGATGCCAAGGTGTTCTCAAGATTGATTGGCGATCCACACGCTGAGGATCAAAGGGGAGGATATTCAAATCGCCTCCGATCTCTATGGACATTATGAGTTTATAAGTGATTTACTTGATCGATAAAATGCACCGCGGCCTTTATGGATTCACGAATGTGGTATTTCGAGAGTATTTGACGAAGCTCATGGGTGGTCTTCATTGATGATATTTTGATATATTCCTGCAGGGGACGAGGAACATGGTGAGGCATTTCATGATTGTTTTCGGACCTTTGCATGCCACTCAAATAGATGCCAAGTTTTCCAAATGTGAGTTTTGGTTGGCGTAAGTGCACCCCGGCAATGCTATTCGGCGAGGGTATTTTTGTTGATCCAATGTATGGAGGCCGTGAACACTGGGAGCGCCCCACCGCCGCGATCGAAAGTAGGAGTTTCTCAAGTTACCTGGTTATTACAAGGATTCATCAAGGACTTCTCTTTGATCGCGATTTATCACTGAAGCTGACCCTGCAGCGGGGTTCCGCTTATGGGACGATGATCGAGGACCGCCTGTACAAAGGGAAGCGATCACATGCTGGCGATACCGTCTGCCCCTGGTACGCGGATTTATAAATGATGCTTCGCATCGTGATCGGGGCTGCTCTCACGCAGTAACGGAAGGTGATTGCCCACGCTTGAGGAATCACGAGAAGAATTATCCCACACATGATCTTGGTGCCACAAGCGATAGTCTTTATGCGTTAAAAATTGTGGAGACATTATCTTTACGGGGTTAAGTGCCGATTTTCACCGACCATAAGAGTTTGAAATATCTTCCGACGCAGAGATTTGAATTCCGAGGCAGAGAGTGATGGAGTTCATTAGTGATTATGACTTGACTATTGAGTACCACCCAAAGTAAATGTAGTAGCCGACAAGCAATAGTAGGAAGTGGAAATCAAAGGACCCAGAGTATAGATGAAACAAATTGAGTCGATTTGGCCGGTAACATTGTGAGATTTTTCTACCATATTTAGAGTTCCCGAATTCAAGCTGTGGATCGAATCATAGTCTTATAAATAAAGAAAGATAGAGACCGGCAGTTATCGCAGGGACGGAGGACGGAGTCGACCGACACAAATAGAGCAGCCTCAAGAATGAAAGCGCGTATCATGTACCGTATTCAGATGAGTCGGTAAGGGAGATTCTACGAGCCCATAATAGTCCCTACAAAGGTACACCGGGTAGTACAAAGATGTATCGTGATTTGAGGTCGGTTTTATCGGGTGGCCGTGAATGAAGAGAGACGCAGAAGTTTGTGGCAAAGTGCTTGGTTTGTCAAGAAAGGGCGGCCGAAAGATGTATTATCCCGCGGGTTTATTGCGTACTCTTCCTATTCCCGAGTGGACATGAGAATATCACCATGGACTTCGTGTTTGGGCTTCCGAAGACGCTGAGGCGACATGATGGGATTTGGGTGATTGTTATTAGCTATTTAAGTCGGCTCATTTTCTCGCCTATCGATCTACGCATGGGCCCGAAGAGACTAGCTAAAAATTTATGTGGACTGACAAGGAGATTGCACGGGGTCTCCAGCAGCGATCATTTCGACCCGTGACGCTAGATTCACTTCGAGGTTCTGGAGAGGTTTTCAGGAGGCATTGGGGACTAGAGTGGAGTTGAGTACATCATCCCCTGCATCGATGCAATCAGAGGACGATAATGGACATTGGAGTGATACGTCCGGTCTCGCTGCTCCAACCTCCTAGAATCGGGACGACGAAAGCCTTAAGATAGAGTTCTGCCTCACAAATGCCTTCCATGCTAGGCATTGAGATGGCACCTTTGGAGGCTTGTATGGGCTGGGAGGTGTCGCGACTCCAGCTTTGTCGGAACGCAGGTAAGTGAGTAGAGGAAAAGTTTACTTGCCCCGAGTCGGGTTTGCAGTTCAAGAAATGGATCGATCGATTCAAATAAAGATCTATGATGTTTCGTGATGTGCGTAAGAAACATGCTATCATCGCAAGTAGGTAGAGACTTGTCGCTTGAGGTCGGCGATCGTGTATTCTCGAGAGTATCTCCTCGTGGAAGCGGAGTGATGCGGTTTAGAGGAAAGGGAAGTCAGTCTATCGGGACCATCGGCATCCTCGGGAGAGTTGGCTCGTTGGGTTTATCTGGCTGGCTGCCTCCGAGTTTAGATAGGATCTATAATGTGTCTCCCATGTGTCCTCGCTTGAGGAAGTATATCCCCCGATTTGTCACATATTCTTAGCTCACCTCCGGTGGAGCTGGCGAGGACCTCGACATTCGGTGAGCACCGTGGAGATTTTAATCGGAAAGAGAAGGTTTTCGAGGAGTAAGACAAAGGGCTTTAGTGAAAGTCCCGTGATAAATCAGTGTAAAGAGGCGACTTGGGAGCGTGAGATGACGGAACCGTTACCTCCGCAGCCTCTTCGGTAGATGCGAAGTTCATATTTTTTTTTTTGATACGGTATTTGTTTTTGTGTTATTATATGTTCTGATTGTTTAAGCAGCAAATTTTAGGTCGAAATTTTATTAGGTGGGTAGATTTTAATAACCCGTCACGAAAAAAAAAAAAAAAAAATTTCGGTCGAAGCAAGGACCGAATAGTAAATTTTTCTCGATGATAATATTATTTCGTAAAATTTTTTAGCCGAATTTCATTTATAATTTAGTAGTGGTTGCCATGGAAGAATTTTATCTTTGAAATCGGGTTCGTGGAGATTTAAGTACGATAAGCGGAGAATTAACCGAAACCGAATCTAGACTCGAAGTTTTTTTAAAATATCAATCATACCTATCCTCCACATCATCACATCACACTTCATCTTCTTTCTTTCTTCTTCCCCTCATGGCCGAAACTCCCCTTGAGAGCAAAACAAGAAAATTTTCTCTTCCATTTCATCACTTTGTCAGATATAAACATCCTCAAGTCAAGTCATAAGACTTTCTAATTTAATTCCGAGGCAAGAAATTGGAGTTTTATGGATTTTTCTCGTTGACTTTTGCTGATCTTTTTCCCCATAATTGAATTTTTATGATAAATCTAGTCGTTGCGGGTTCCGGTGGACGCATATATGTGTTGAATTCGTGATTTGTAGATCGCTCGAGGACGCATGGCCGAGTTGACTTTGGGGTTTCAGCTGACTTTTTATGTGGATATTTTTATAAGACTTTAAATGTGTGAGGTTATACTGGGACCTTATTATAGTTGTTACGATGTGTTAAATTAGTGATTTAAAATCGACAAAGGACGCATGTCAAAAGTGTAAATTCCAAATATAGTTATAATTGATATTTCGAGTATAGGTTGTTAATTATGGAATCAATGATTGATTAGAAATGTGACTTATGTTGATTTTAGAGCAGAAAGTGATAAGACGGAATTTAGCGGGAATCATTGGTCATGGTCCTACGGGATTATAATTGACAGTTTATCCGTCATGTTAGACTGCTAGATAGTTCCCAAGAGTTGGTTACGTATCTTCTAGAACGCCGGTATATGTGAGTAGGTCTCGATTATACTGGTGTCAAGCAGCGCCGATCGTGGAAAGGGCGCTTACCTCGATTGTCTTTCGCGGCTCGCAGTAGCTACAGAAAGTAGTACTTATCTCACCCGGTGTTACTTTACGACTTTCATTCTGATTCGCGGATATGCATGTTATTGTGTTATGATTATGAGAACGTATATACATGTAAATGTCGTTACGTGATTGCGCTTCAAAGGCCTCGTTTCGCACTTATGATTTCTCGGCCTCACGGGCACTTATGATTCAGGTGGCCTTGTCATGCATTGGCCTGACTTAATGACAAGTGGACGCTTTGGGTCGCTGTATTACCTGCTTGGGGAGCAGAGTAGCTTGTCAAGCATGCATTTAGCTCGAGGCCTCGAGTACTGGGGCGAATTCCTATAGTCGGGATTACTAGTGATTGTGACTCCTCCTTCCTGCGTGATACGTGAGATCATCGCCCTATACTGCTGTATACAGGCGGCTTCACCCTATACTACCAGAGGCCAGGCGGTACATTCTGCTGATCTGCTTGCCGTGTGTGCATTGTCGTGTGTGGCCTCATACTAATGGGTATAGCGGCATGACTCTGTTTGATTCGCCATTGTAGCATTGTCGGGCGTGGGTCTATACTACGGTATAGCATGGGCCCCATACACAGATAGCGCCAAGGGTAAGAAATCAGGGGATCACTTGTCGTGTGTGCATTGTTGACGTGGCCCTATACTACGTATAATAGCATTTTTATACTTGTGTATAAGCGTTTTGGCCTTATAATCGCTGTGAGAAGCTGGGTGATTATTGATTAGTCCATTCCTCGCAGTAGACGGATCGAGTATACGCGCATTATATGATGGTATATCAAAGCGGGATATGGTAGATAGGAGGTTTGGCGACTAGAGTTTTTAGCCGTTGTTGAAGTCTATTGTTTTCTTTCTGTAAATTGTGTGCTTGTCAAACTTTCTATTATATCCTCATGTATTATGTTTGAGATTTCCCTCAAGGAATTATGTCGGTAGATGACCTCGATTTTACAGTCTCGATATATTTATATTGGTCTATATTTGATTATTAAATTATGACTATCTCGTCTTCGTATAAGTTCACCCCCGTGTTAGGAAAGCTCACTTGCTCGGGTTTACACCCTTTTCGCCATGGGCTGCATTTTCTACCAGGTTGACATGGGCCAAGAGGTCAGTTGGAGAGGCGTTCGAAGTGGGCTAGGTGAGTACGGGTGGCCGAGGATCCTCAAGGGCCCATTTTTGTTGTGTTGTCAACCGCCATTGTTGCTTGCTTTTGGAAATCTTAGCTTTGTCGGTAGTCATTTTGTATTAGGTTACAAAGACGTATCATTCCGCTTGTAGCCTTGCCGGCACATTTTCCCTTTGGGATATATTGTGTATATATTTTATGGGTTGGTCAAGCTTCATATCACCGATGGATTGCAAATTTTAAACCGCTTTTAATCGGGAAACGCAGCACATTTTTGGAATTTAAAAATGAATTGTATTTTAAACGGAGTCGCCCATCGGCTCGTGACCGTGTTCGATTTTAATGACTCTCACCAGGCCGACCGGGGCGGCTGTTAAGACATGTAGGAACCCTTCGGTTATATCAAGGAGTGCCTACCTGATGCATTTAAAGTTTAAAGGATACAAATGACATAACAACACATTCAATAAATAACTGAGGTCATTTAAATGAAACAAATATGCGAATACATGGTCGAGTATAAAGTTTCCCCATTTTATCTCCCGATGCAGGATTCAACGTATAAGAGCCCATTCTATATTACTTTTGGATGGTGAATCATCCGTAAGTAATAAATATATTTCATTAACGAGCAATCAACAGCTTAATGAGCCGCTTAATCATACATTTTGGTCGAGAAACCAAGATTAAACATATTCATTGGTCGACTATGCTCATGTTTATTTCAAACTTTCTTATCTATTCCACAAGTTGTAAATACGCTATTCTACAAGTTATCCAAAGAATGTTACTAAGTAATGATCAAATAATAATGATACTGGATAATATTATCGAATGCCACATCTCAAGTCGTAGAATATAAAAAGAAAGTTTATATACTACTTAGAATCTGAACTGCAAACTTAAGATTGAGTATAATGTAGTTAAATTCCTCACTTTGATACTTGATTAAAACAAGAATCAAGATGACGTAAGAACCTCGAGTTCCTTAAAGGTTAGCTGAGCCGTAGTTCCATAAATGAAGTTTTATACACTAAATGTTGAAGAAATCTTCCTACAACCTTAAAGGGTATAGTAGTGATTAGATTCTTGTACATTTGTGAGCCCAGCTACATATATGTGACACATGCTATGATCATCACATTATAGAGGCATAGCAGCTCGTACGGCTACTTTGCTTGTTGCTTTAAGGATGCCTAAATTTCGAGGTGATTGAAATCTATAATAGATTAAATTCTATAAATAGACAAGACTTTATTGACAGTGCAACTCTTCATTAGGAGGTCTAATCCCACTCAGTAAGGACCTCACATTAATGAGAGGTTGAAGCTCCAAGGTCATATAGTAATATGATTCATCAGATGTCGCTACAAGGTCACGTGTTTGCACTAAACAACTATGACGTAGCTACGCATTCGTGATCGAATTGCAAGTTTTACTGTAAAGGTATTCACGCTGATTCCAAATACGCTTGGTAGTAGCTTTAAGAGAATAGAGGTAAATATAGTTACATGGAATGGATCGCTTAAGTTGATCTTCACTTGTAAACCGAATGTGATAGCAAAGATACGTACACAATTGTACCATAAGGAAAGCGGCTATTAGCCAAGAATTTCAATAATAGATCGAGTCTAGTATGCCTAATGAAAACTAAAATGAAACTTGAACTCAAGATTACAACTCTGACTAGTCAACTGTTTTGTTAGTAATGTTGTTAAAATAATATGCATTTAATAAGCTGTATGTGTTTTAACACACTTCAGTTGTGTTGTAAACCTACCCGATAACCCCGAGAAATGGTTGAAACTACTTTTGATTATAGTCGCGTACGACTATGTCGATAATCTTAGTCATCAATGATTCCTTGGTTGAGAGACCGGTCGAAGAATGTAAAGACTGCCAGGCAGTATTTCGCAAGGATGTGATTGTAATCACTATCCTCTTGCTTTACATATCATGAAATGATCTAAGAAGTCACGCAAAGCTTAAAGGATCCATGTATGGATTTAAGCATGCATCTCGGAGTTGAGATCCTTCCCCTGTGATTCAACCAAGTTTGGTTTTCACGAGCTTAATGAAGGAACTGAACGTGGCAAAGTTCAGTGGGAGCTAGTTCATTCACTTTCTGGAATAAGTTAAATGATTGATTAAAACAAAAGTTCATTTGTGTTTTAATCTGATTGTTAACTAAACTGCATGAATGCGTGATTCATTCATATAGTTACCCATTATTTATTTCACATGCCGTTGAAATATATGTAAATACATATATTGTATCCTCGATGAGTGAAAAGTTAAATCCCTAGGGTTAGTCTATGTTTTCTGCAGGCACGCAATTCTACTACACCTCTTCAAGCCTAGAAACATAGGATAGCCAAAGGCCTTGGTCAGATGCTGATAGTTAGGGCGACAAGCATCAAATGACTAACATGGTGTTTTGATTAGTGATCAAGATTGATCACGTTAGCCTGCAGGACTAGATCAATACCGTGGGCTGCCGGTCCTATGACTGGGGAGCTGGTATGACCGAAACGAATTCATAGAAGATATGTATATTTGTGTCCTATGATATTTGTTTAGAATTTTAGGTTCGACAATTCTTAGACCTACGATATATAACTATCTGTGTTATATGAGCTCAGATTGACCATGACCAAACGCCCGCCTTAAGCGGGATTATAACGGCATACGCTGGGTCACACAAATGAGTATAACGACATGTCGAGCATTGGGAGTGGATTTAGCCGCCCTGATATAAGGCCAAGGAAAGCATCTCAGCCTCTCACACAAATTATACCGATTGGTTTACGGGACGCCTATAAATGCTTATTCGGGCCCATACTCTAGTAAAGAAAGTTGTGTGCTTATGACACTTCTTATGGTTAAATTTCTACGACCAGATCGCGGATAAAGGAATTGTGAAGGTAATCGCCCAAGGCAAAGCTGGAGCCGCTGAAATCAATGAGAATTGATTCCCTTTTTATTATGCCCGCGACAATTGTGTATCAATTCATTACCGGTTGGTTAAATGTGATTATCGGAACTTAGTGCCCATCTTAGTACTGTATATTACTAGTTTGGGTTCTCATGATAATTTAAGGGTTACATTTATTGCTGTATCTTACTCATTAATCGTTATAATAATAGTAATTGGTCATTATTATTACAACTTAATATTATTCAGCTCTGTCACACACATACAATGACGCTGAATTATATTTCATGTATGAAATTAAACTACATTTCCTAAATTGAGAGTTGATTGTAATCAATCTAATATTCAATTGGGAATCTTATATCGATAACGAAAATATAATTGATGAACTCGACTAATTAATTAGTCACTGAATTAATTCGATAGTTGTCGAGCTCGTTAGTAACTTGTTAGTTACTATTAACAACTTGTTAGTATTTGATTTTACTTCTAACGGTTTAATTAAATTTAACGGCTAACATTAGCTATTCTATATGCTTGGGGTTCAATAATAATAATATATTAAACCTAATGATTAACCTAATGATTGTGCAATGATTTTCAATCATCAAAATGAAAACAAAAGCCTCCAACCTTTTGGTGGAAAAAATGGAAACTTAAAGTTTCATTTGGCTTTCTTCATCCTTTTATTTTCTTTCGTTTCTAGCAGCATGTGCCTGCAGTGATTCAACCTCCTCAAGGCGCAACCAACTAGAGGCAACACTACATTCGAAGTGTTTCAAATTTGCAAATCTGAAGAGGCTTCTCTGTGAAAAATTTGTCGATAGACTTCCTACTGCATCACCGTAAAATTGTACTAGATTTAAAATTTGATTAAGCCTAACCAATAGCTTAACGAGCGGACCAAGTAAATTTAATTAAAACCGTTATAAAAATCAAACACTAACAAGTTGTTAATAGTAACTAACAAGTTACTAAACGAGTTCAATCTAACGTTCATTCTAATTAATTCAATTAATTAATTAATTAATTGACTATCTAATTTATATTTTACATTATCAATGTAAAAATCCCATGAAATATAATTCAACGTCATCAGACAAGTATGCGAATCTTTCTAGGCTCGTGATAGAAGTTGTATAATAATAATAATTGACCATTACTATTATTATAACGATTAACGAGTAAGATCTAGCAATCGCTATAACCCTTAAATTATCAGCGAGAACTCACACTAAGAATATACAATTACTAAGGTGAACACCAAGTTCCTTAATCACATTTAACCAACTCGTAAATGAATCGATAATTGTCGCAATCGGCATAATAAAAAGGGAATCAATTTTCATTGATTTCCAACATACAAAAAGAAGATTCGTGAACCCCTATTATAGTCGAACTAGATGAAATTCCAACAATTGAAATTTCACCGAATATTTTCATGCAGCTTATATTTTAAACCCGGAAGTTATAATTGGATTATAGTCATTAGTTGTCACAGGACTTTCTAGGCTCGATCGTAAATTAGCAATATATTAATTTATGTTTAACTCAGCATCTTACATATATATATGAAGGGATTCTAGTAAGTCATCATAACTCCTAATGTCAATCGAGTTAATCCTAATATATGAATTGTCCAACAACAACATATGTCCAAACTTATTTTATTTAAATGTAATAATCGGTTGTATAATCTAATTGTTCAATGGACATATATTTATTTAGACAGCAACATCTCATATTTGCAACATGGAATGGTTCGGATACCTGCTTGACTACCTGGAGGTAATTTTATTTGGATATTGCAAAGAATTCAATTCCGCTGCCAACTGATAATATTTATGACAAAAAGGTACACATCTCATAGTCCGATGATTTATTATTTTTGTATAATCCATAGAGCTTTTATTCGTATCCAATGCGCTTAACTATTGTTATATCGCTAAGAATACTAACATATAATTCTCGTGGCGACGGTTTGTAGAAAAAAATGTAGAAAGGAAAAGAGAAATCTTAGCAGTAATTTTTGTCTTTTTATAGTGGAAAGACGCTTCCAAAATTAATATATCCCTACTTATAAAAAGTCAGCTGAAGTCAGATTTCTTTCCTTTCACACTAGTAATTACTACCATTCTTTATTATAATATTTTCTATTGGTGGAAAATATGTTTCTAAATCTTAAAAAGACTCATATAACAATTCAATAATTAATAGTTTTAAATTTTTTTCTAATTATAAAAGTGTCGTGTTTCTTCCCCTTTGATACTACTAATTACTATATTATCCTTTATTATAATATTTTTATCAGAAAATATGTTTCTAAAATTTTTAAAAAGACTCCTATAACAATTCAATAATTAATAAGTCTTAAATTTTTGCCTAAAAATTCTATAACACTTTCATACGTATGCTAATTACCAACATCTTGGTCCAATTATATAAAAAATACTCAACATATTTACCAACAGATAAAATGTTTGATATAATAATGCATTGGATTTTATTAATTTTATCATAGTAATAAGTACATTCCATTTTAATGCAATGAATTAGTCTTACTCATACTAAAATTTTTTTATGATAATTATTTAATTATAATTTTGAAATATAATTTTTTTAATCCAAAATTACTATTAAAGAATAACATATATTCTAAATTATTATGTGATATTTTGTATTATATTACAAAAGTGTCAAGTTACTTTATCTAATACTCCCTCCATTCCCAATAGATTTGTCAAGATTTAAATTTGATTTTTCACAAATTAAATGTTAATTATTTCTCGCCGTATAATATTTGGTAAAATTATCATAATAATATTTTCAATATACTTAATAATGACATTAAATTTTATTCAAATCAATATTATGTTTATCATAAAGTTTGACACAATTGGGAGATGAAATCAAGAATGACAATCATTTAATTTTTTTTATTTTAGAAATTTAATAGATTTGGATATTTTATTTCAAAAATTTAATTTTTTTTATTATAATATATATAACATGTTAGTTTTTATGCTTAAATAAAAATATCTTTATCTATAAACTATAAATACAATAATTAATTAGAGTTGAATTCAATATATGAAAGGAAATTAAACAAAATTCAATCTTCACTATTTAATACTCCCTCCGGTTTTTTAGTTGACGTTTTAGCATAATAAATAGCATTTTTACATTTTCAATGTACTTTTTGACTACTTTTTATCTTTAAATTAACAACCAACCAATGATATTGTTTCAATTGATTGTCATTCTACATTTCAATGCACTTTTTGACTTTTTTTTTTTCTTAATCCATGTGAAAATGTCTAAAACGACAACTAAAAAAAATGGAGGGAGTATTGATTAGTAATTAGTAAACTAAATTAGAGTATATTGTCATAATAATACTTATATTAGTTTTCACTCTATATGAAATATAATTCATCGACATTATGGTCTAAAAAATGCATGCATGAATATGTATATGATAGGTATATAATCCACTTTATTGATGAACATTCGATGTACAAATCGGTACCCTCATCTTCTATTTGAATGATTTTTTAAAAGTTAGATATGTCATTTTTATTCCATTGATTTTCAATATAATTCATTTGAGTATTTGACATTCATGCAGCGACATCTAACGGTGGCCTCTTTGTCTATTTCGCATTTACTAAAATTGAGAATTTCATAAAAATATCTTGATATTATTCACAGTAAACATTATATTATTAGAGTTAATCATCAATTAAAATATGTTAAAATAAATACATAAAATAAAATTGAATGGGGTGAAAACTACATGAATAATTTATACTACTAATCAATTGAGAAATGATATTTTCTAACAATAAATACAATAACATAAGGTACATTTTAAAAACTAATGTGCATTCTTTAGAAAATATCAATTGAGAAATTATTCATAGTAGAAAATATCAATTGAGAAATGAAAAGTGATGTTTTCTAATAATAAATAAAATTACATAACGCCAGATGCCAGATTCTTTCATTAAACTTAAACGAAGAGTAGTACGATAACCAAAACTTTTAATCTATTATTAAAATTATATTGTTAAAAAATTAAATTTTATCATATAACTATGAACAAAATGAAGAGTATAAACTGTAGCTGCTTAATTTATAAATTTACGTAAATAGTTAATCACTTATTTATTATCTTAATTTAAATATTTGAAATATAAATACTTGCACGTACATTTTACTAGTTAGTCAAAAGTGTGATATTTTACCAAATTTTTCGCAATATAAGTGCCAAAATTACACGTTTCCCAAGAAACAATAGATACTAAGCTCATAATACTAATTACAAAAAAAAATCCAATCTAACACTATTATGTGGTTCACCAAGACATGCTTAATCTATTGCTAAAACACTAACATTTAAGTTTCAAAATTCAAAACTTAACTGAACATAACCCCATATTTATGATAGCATAATAAGATCAATTCTATGAAGTGTTAATGCTACGGACGACACTATGTTTATTCATCGACAATTGATCATTTATATTTCAAATTTATCCGAACAATTGCCTATAATGTATTTTAAAAAGTACTAAGTATAAAATATTATGTGAAGTAGCCGTTAGCGCTCGTGTAGGTTCGGTCACTTCACGAAACTTTTGACTACATAGGCAAGTGTAACACTTTCTGAAAGACATGTTTCTTCAAAGACTTCCTAAGCCCTAAATGAAAGTAATATTTCTAGACGACTAAGTTCTTCAAAGATTATTATAATTATTATTATTATTCTTCAAAGCCTATCTTTCACTTTATAAAAACAAAAAACACCATTATTGTGTTGTTGAAACACAATTCCTAAGACATTTCAGTAATCATCAAACAACATACTTCAAAACCCCAAAACAATCCCACAAATTGTGTAATAAATCTTCATTATTTGGCTACTCCAACAAATAACATGTTTATGTTTAGTTCCATTTGTCTTTACGATGCATCTTTTTTCGCTCTTCATCTCGCCATTAACAGACTAAATTTAACTATCGTTAATTTTCTATACGGTCTATAAATTTATTCATCTTGTTTGGGCAGACTTCTATACTATTTTTCTTATCTGGACACACCCCTAAACCTAATTTTCCATTAAAATACATATAAAATGACTATATTAGCCCTAAAACACACGGTGAAATGACTATTTTATCCCTACATTATACCACAAATGCATAAACTGAAACGACTATATTACTACTACATTAAATGACTATTTTGTTCCAATACTACACTAGTATAGTGGACTAACCCATAACGTACCTAATATTTTATATAATTAAAATAAATCTCCATAATTTTTCTTTAACATATTCCACCCCTTTCTTCTTCAACACACCCCACCCCACTCCCCAAACTTTCACCAACTCACACCCCCACCACTGCCGACCCCTCGGCCCCCACCCCAGACCCAGCTCGCACCATCACCCCACTACCCCACCACCACCCCTCACAACCATTAATCAGCACAGTTGACCATTATATGCTAGTACAACAATCAAAACCAAACATCAATCTAAAAATACAAAATCAAACCTAAACAAGAAAACCAAATGATCAAACTTAAGTCCAAAAGGCATTTGACAAAATAATTCCACGGCTCGCTAAGTTTCATCAATTAACGACGGCGCACACCATTTTGGGAAGAAACGGAAGTCCTTCAACCCGCCGCCAAATTCCTCGTCGAACTCTCCAAATCCCAAGACGTCATCGCCGGAGATGGCACCACCACCGTTGTCTTCATCGCCGGAGCTTTACTTAAAAAATATAGTTACTCCATCTAAATTCCCAATCAATGGTATGCCAAAATTATTAATCTAGCTAAATTATACATCAACTTTATCTATCAATTTGTAAATATCTTTTTATGTAATTTGATTACAAAAAAATTAGCTATTTTTCCGTTAATTTTGGTTTTACCAAAAGATTGGATCTTTTTCTCGCAATTTGTTTTAGTAGTCACCATTTTAAAATTAGAGGTTTTGAAGCTTTTTCAAGAAATAAGGTTTGAGCTGAATATTGCAATAATAGTACACACACCAATACACTGCATTAGTAACTTTTAGTGAAACGATACTCTTGCCTCTTTAGTGAAACTTCCTAACTCTTCAATACCACTTAGTCATTTCACACTCCAAACCCAACACACTATTTGGGGCATAATAAACAAGGATATCAAAAAGTTTACTTTGCGAGGGACGTGAGGTGGCGTCTTTAAAGAAGAAATCTAGTCAAGTTCTTATTTAATTACGCGTAAAATATTTTGCGATATGTTCATATTTTTTGTGGAGGTTAAGTAAAAGCCAGTCTTTTTAACTATTTAAAGGTGAAAAATTAGGTTTAAACGTTCTGCATGTTAACGACTATGTGAAAGACATTCAACCAATAAAAATATATAAGACAGATAAGAAAATAATATAAAAATCTCTCTCTTCAAGAAAATTTAATATAAAAAATTCCTTTCAGACAGTTAGTTAATAAATTCGGGACCATACTTGGTGAGCGCAGGGCTAAAATCCATAAATTAACCAAGCAAATTAATCTCCCATTGGTGACCCATAGCTTCAAAATGACTCTAAGAAATCATTATTTCTCCTTAGTCTAACAGCATATCCCTTCACAAAAAAATGGCAAACAACAATGGCATTCTGAAAAAGACAAGAATGAAAAAATGAAAAAAATATACATATAATGAAATGATGGTAGAAAATACAAGTGGGCACCCAACTGTCTTCCAATGCTCCAAACACAGAGACCTTCTTTAATGCAGTTCACAATTCACCACCAGACTGATAGACTTTCGAAAACATGATAAGCGCAGAATAATGCCAGAACGCCTAATGCGACATTGCAATGTTTGTTACGTAACACACCGTGACGTTACCTCCCTTTTATGTGACATGTCACCACGCTTATTACACTATCTTAATTTCGTAACTGCGTCAAACGCCAGTAACGCCTAAATTGACGCACACGCCAGTGCTCCCCTCTGGCATTACCTGCCGTCGTCAATGGGCCCAAGATATTTAGCTGGCCGGCCCCGGCCCGACAACCTGGGCCGGGGCCCGCTCGATTCGGCTCAACTGGCCGGCCCGGCCCGCCCTTGACACGCCTAATCAAACACACAAAAGATAAACAACTACTTCATGACCTAAAAAGTACTACTCAGCCCCTCCATCCCAATTGTTCACTTTCACAATTTTTCATTTTTCATAATTTATTTCATTTTAACCAATTTTTTCAATGTATTTTTAAAAGTAAATCAATTTTAATTAGATAACTCTTAAATTTTTGGAAAAAAAATCAAAAATAAATAATTTATATGAGATGGAATGAATATATGATTGATTTTTTTAATTGATATTTTTTATTTTAAATTAAAATTTTAATTATGTAATGTCGAAGAAAAATAATATTATAATAATATTTTTAAAAATATATGTTATGTTATCATTTTTATATTTGCAATAATAATGAACATATAAACTAATTCGTGATCAAAGTTTGGACACAAAAACTTTAAATTCAATTAAACTAGATTATTAGAATAGTACTTAATTTTTTAATTTTGATGGTGGGATATTTCAAAATTTCAAATAAAATATTTTCTTATGTGACATATAATATTTAGTGAAAACTATTTGAAATTATATTATTTTCATCATAGTTCATTATTGACACGAATTTTTGATTTCGGCCAAAGTTGTCTGCGTTAATTAAAACAATAAAGTTGTCGTTTATAAAGAGCCGGCAGTGGTCTAACTCCGACAATCCTTCCCGAAATTAAAAGTAACATCGCACCACTTACCTTCATCGTGATTGCTCAAGGGGTACGTAGCCGTGTTAGGACCATTAAGATGACAATTCCATCTTTTTAAAAAGATAAAATTTATTGGTTTCGACTATTGAAAATCAAATTAGACGTATCTTTTAATACGACGCAAGAGAGATTTTATCAGCTTTATTGTAATAAATAAAACTAAATTTTTATTCTCAAGACCGAACTATTTTAATCATTTCAAATAATTACATAAAACATTTCAACCTTCAAGTAAATACCCGAGATTTTTATGACTAAATCTAAAATATCTTTTTAAATATCTCGAACTTCACTAATAATGTGTAAACATAGGCAAAATGTACATTTTAAATATATTACACTTTACGAATCATTTTAAATAACAAACAATTTAATCAATCAATATTTAATTAATTAAAATCAAATAAAACACATTATCTTCAATCTTACGCCCAATCTCACGATCAATTCATGACCCCAAGTGAGTGAAAATATCTTTTGGGACTTCCAAACTTCACTATAATGCGTAAAACATAAAGCCGCAAAAACATACATTTAAATATATTATACGAATCATTTTAATAACAAACAATTAATTAAACTAAGAGTTTAATTAATTAAAAATCAAATAAACACATTATCTTCAATCCCACGCCCACCCCACGCCCACTCTATACCTTGCCTCCAAAAGCAAACTCCACCGCCACACACGGAGTCCCAAACCAACTTCATAAACTAATTTCCCTTTTAATTCACTCAAACAAAGAAACACATACAGTTTCTAAATTGAGAAAGAGAAAAAAAATCCAAGTTTTTGCAGTTTAAACAATTACCCTTTAATTAGTTTTATATATTGATTATTTAGTTTATCATTTTTTAGTTATAGGGTAGTTGAAGCTTTCATTTGGGGTTGAGAATTTTATGATAAAAATTGATTCTTGAAATTGTATTTGGGCTGCGCTATAATTTTTTTTTGATAAAAATTGGTTCTTAATTGTTGGATTCTTGATTTTGACAAAAAGTAGCTTTCTTTAGAAAAATGGAGATGTTGTCTTCATTTTAGTAGTTGGTTTGTTATGATATGATATGGAACTGATGGGGCGGCTGCTCAACTGGGCTGAAGGGGGGATACAGAGGTAATGGTGGTGCCCGGCGGTGTGCTGTTGCAACGGGTGGGGTGTAAGGTCGTGGTATGCCAGAAGGTCAAATATTTATATTTTATTTAATTTTTAATTAATTAAAATTCGATTAACGTAATAAAATATTTATTATTTAAAAAATAATTCATAAATGTAATATATTTAAAATATTTGTTTTATCTCATGCTTTATTTAATATGAGCTTATTTTAAATGTTTATTTTATGTCAAAGACAAGCTTCCAAAAGATGTTATTGTCAAAAAAATCTTTCAAACCGCTTATATTTCAGCCGCTCGAATGCTTAAGACTTATTCGAAATGACGAAAGTTAGTTTGATGCCAGAATGAAATTTAATCAATAATTAATTAGGCTAATGAATGAAATATCACTTAACGTTTTCAAAAATTTCACTCTATATCACCTAATGCTCGTAATCGTACCATGCTTAAAAGTTATCCACTGACACTTCCTCACAAAATAACACGTCAAATATTGGAATCATAATGAATTGAAGGATATAGTCTATTACATTTTCCAATTTTTAAAAACACCCAAATCTTCTTTTATTTTATGTTAAAACACCAAACTTTCTCCTCAAATCCTCTTCCCCTCATAAACCCAAATCGAGGTGTTGAACTTTGAAGATGATTTCATTTGGATTCACGAATAACATCGATTTCTCGAGGCTGCCTTCTCAATTGCATTGAGATTAGATTTTCCTTAAACGCAAACATCATAGTGAAAATATTTCGACCTAATGTGATTTATACACCAAAAATATCGAAACAACTCAGACCCCTCATTCTCATTAGATCAAATACCTCTTCAATTTACAAAATCAATTAAATCAACTATAACCCAAGAAAACAACAACTAACACAAAGTGTGTCTATCAATGAAACCAGAGCATCCGGACGAACCTTAATCATCACCAAAAATGAACCTCTTTTTCTTCTTTTGACCACTCAAATAAAAGAGCAAGGTTGTTGGTGTAAATTCATCTTTTGCATTCGCATAAACATTGATTTTAGGGAAGTAAAGAAAATTAACGGGTATTTGGAAGTGTCGGGGAGTAGCCGTCATGCTGTAATGAATTGCCTCGAGTCGTATGCCCCTCGAGGGTCGGGAGTCGCCATCAATCAGAGCATTCAGCCACCAATCGATGGTCGATGCCACGAAAAACACCCGCTTAAAAACCAAAGAGAACTCGATGTAGCTTTGATAAAAATACCAAAATAGTTCGAACCCGAAAATATCATACACAAAATTTAACCCATCGACATTTCTAGCCAACCAAACATAAACACCACAACAACTAAGCTCACAAATGTACCACAAAATATCTTACAATTCCCCAAATTGATTCCTAAAACTTGCAAAACTGCTTACATCAAGTAATGAAAGATAGGACTGCTTCGAGGATCCCTAGCCACCCGCTCACCCAAATAAAGTCACCGTGGACACTTGCGAACTCAACCGCTTCAAAAGGGCACCATTAACTGGGCGCGAAATGGGTAGCTGGAGTAGCTTAGTGGAAACGGATCACCGATGAACATACCCATATCCAACAACAAAGATACAATAAGTGGATAAACATATGTACTTAGGTACGAAAGCAATAAGATGAATAAATACGCTTTGTACATTATATATATATTGTTATATATATATATATATATAGGTATATATATACATATATATATATATATATATATATATATATATGTATATATATACCACGTAAAATATGCTGGCACCACCTGCAGAATCATAACGTAAAATACTCATCATCAATAAAACGCATTATCTAGAAAACTCGACTTACGTTAACTCACATGTCATATTTTCACGTCACATAACCAAATAAGTAACCAAAGAAATTTCACCCAACACGTTAATATCACAACCACAAAATAAACAATTCACAAAAAGGAAACCACAATAAGATCAAATATAACAATTCAACTCTTTTCCGGCAGCTCACCCTCGAACAATCTAACAACAACATATATCCTTTTCCCGGCAAAGCTCACCCTTCGAACACCCAACATCGTCATATCCTTTTCCTAAGAAGCTCACCCCCTTCGAACACCCCACATCATCCTTCAACATCCACAAATCAAACAAATTCAATAAATCACACGACAATGTCAAACACAACAAACACATTAATAGTCTCAATGTGACATCCATATCACACAATACAACCAATTTGTACAAAACCTGCACTCAAATGCAGATACACTCCCGCAGGTCGCCCATAACACAAATATACCAAACATGAATGGCTGTGAATACACTCAAAGATAACTATACTAAAAAAATTACACTTAAACATAACAAGATAACAAACGAGCGATAAATCCCCACCTCAAGGCAGACCACTACCAAGCAAATAATCGATCCCGACGCCGTTTCACGTCCTGAAGTCTCGAACAGAAACATTTAAACATAATCACAACTCAGAATCCATTTCAACCCCTTTATCCTAATTTAATTTTGCATTCTTTAACCCATTTCAAGCTTATAAATTGATCTAATTTCACGAAAGATTACTAATTATGTTCCAATACTTTCGATGACAAACCTCACTACCCGGCTAAATTCGAGCAATCACCTCTATATCCTATTCAAATTTCCAACATTTCCAAATAATTTCAATCTAACCTGGGCTTTCAACTTTTCCTCAACTAATTTAGCCAGCAACTTCAAACCCCTGAACTCTAAGTTCAAGTTTATTTTCACCAAAATCCATTAAGATCAATTCCAACATATTTGCTTCCAACACTTATAATTCATAATTGTATCCCAAAACAATCACAATAACTATCAACTAACTTATTTACATTAACCACCACATTTTAGCGAAAGTCAACCCACGATCACCCGAAAGTCAATTCAACTATAACAACACTTTCTACCCCAAATATCGATCATTATCAATTCTTATATTATAATTTAAGCCTGCTAGACGATAATTTATTGAATAATATATCCAAAATTCCAAAGTCAACCCAAAAGTTCAAAAAAGTCAACGGCCCTAAAACATCCTATTCTACATCTAAACACAATATTTCGGACTAATAATAACTAATTTGGCTAACCCAAATTCAAAATATCAAAATGTCAACAAAAGTCAAAGCTTGGAGATTTCACAAAATACTCAAAAAGATCGCACCTTTTAATTAAACGACGATGCATTTTATGGTAAACTCTCCGAAAATTTTAGCTCCAAAGCTCGAATCGAAAGAAAATTCAGAAAGAAGATATCAAGAAAAACGGTAATCCTCGGTCGCTTTTTCGGCTGGAGCAAAGTTAAGAAAGCAAAATTCTGGGTTTTGGGCTTTAAATGGTGTATCTTAAGTGGGCTGGGCCCATTAGCCCAAACGGTGAAAGTCCGCGCGTTTTAACTCGATCATACTCGCTTTAACTCAATTCAACAACTAACTTCCGAACATTAACATTAACGAACATAAAAAATATTTAGTGGGTTCCAAATTCACCTAAAATAAATAAAAAATATCATATTTCAGCTTATTTATTAACGAAGTCGCTATCGATTATTACACACAAATGGGCTGGGCGGGGGAAAAGAATTTCATTATGGAAGATGATTTCGATTATTTGTGTAAAATAAAGAAGATTGGGTTTTTTAAATATTGCAAATGTAAATGGACTAAAATATCTTCTACTAAATTAATGTATTTCAATATTTAACTTGTTATTTTATTTTGATGTAGGTAGTTGATGTGGCACTTTTAAACACGAAAGTGATCATATACTTTACTGGGCGGGTCAATAAGGAATTTTTTTGAAAAGTTAGTAATGTACTCATTATTCCTTCAATTAACTGAATGGTGATACACACACCCAACACATGGCCACAGAATGAACACTATTTTGCCTCGCAGCGTTGTTTAAAGAACGATTATTTTGCCTCATACTTGCAAAGTATAGTTAGGGAAGTTTATTAAGGGCAAATTTCACTAAAATTAATTAAGTTTAATGTACTTTTTTTTTACTGTTTGTTTTCACTTTTGTGATTACACTCTCTTCCTCTTTGTGAAAACTCTCTCACACTCCCCATCTTTTTCAGTCAAATCTAGGGTTTCCTTTTTCTCTACATAATATTTTACCACCTCCACATTAATTTAATCCTCTAAATTAATTATTATATTTATGTAGAAAAATATCATACATTTTCGAAAATAACTTAATTTATGTTTCCTGAATTATTCAATGAATTAATATATATATTTTTGTTTGAATTTCTTTAACACTCTTTTCTTGAAGTTTTATGCTTAAAGATTCAATTTTTATGCAATTTTAATCATTTCTGAAAAACCCATGTTAAACCCTTGTTAAGAAACTTATTTAATTACATGTTTTTAGTTTTGGGTTTTGTTAGTTTGTTTAGTTTATTTTGTAGTGAGTAAGCATATTAAATTTGGTTGGTTGGTTTTAGATTTGTAATAAATAGTTTAAAGATTGGATCTTTTAATAGTTTTAAGGAATTAAATGAGTATTATGTAATTATAGTCATTTGTGGATTAATGTCCAATTATTTTTAATTGACATTTTCTGTTTTTGAGTTGAATATTTGAACTTTGAATAGGTTTAAGGAATTAAATTCGTATTATGTAGTTATTATAGTCATTTGTCAATTCTTGTCTAATTATTTTTAATTGACGTTTTCGGTTTTTTGAGTTGAAACTTGATCATTGATAAAGTTTTCTGTTTTCGAGTTGTACTTGATCATTGATAATGTTTTCAGTTTCCGAGTTGAAAATTTGACCATTGATAAGTTTCTGTTTTTTGGTTTTCGAGTTGAAACTTCGATCATTGATAATGTTAACGTTTTCGAGTTGAAAATTTGACTATTGATAAGTTTCTGTTTTTCGGTTTTCGAGTTGATTCTTTGACCATTGATAAGGTTTTCGGTTTTCGAGGTGAAGTTAGAATTTTTACCTAGTAAATGCATGGATTGTAGAGAAGGAATGACAATTTCAGGGCAAGCACCAGCAGCCTCATACTACCTCAATAACAGAGGTGTTATTGGTATGTCTGGTGGTGAGTCTGGCTCTAATGCTCCACCTGGTTACAAACCACATTCAAACCCGAATGCTTCATTTCAATCTGCAAATGTAAGTGGTACTATTGGTGCTGATGCAATGTCTTCAGCATTTCAAATTGAGCATCCAGCACAGGGTTTTCCTCATGGTGGAAGCGTAGCAGTGGTCTCACCTTTGACACCTGGAGATCCAGTGAAGAAGAAACGAGGCCGACCTCGGAAATATGCACCGGATGGGACTAATATGTCTTTAGGACTGTCTACTGTTTCAACCACACCTTCCTCTGGAGCTCTTACTTCTTCGGGACCTAAACGTAATCGAGGTCGGCCTCCTGGGAGTGGTTGGAAGCAACAATTGGCACCTCTTGGTGGGGTTTTCTTTCTTGATCCTATTTGAATTTTAGTGTTTTGGTTATGATGTTTTCATGATTCTATTGTATGTAGTTTCTTGCTCTTGTTTGATCATTTCATTTGCTTGTGTGGTTCCTACATCTATTATCTTCGAGTCTGTTATTCAGCTGATCTTGCAACTTTACAACATTCTTTAGTCGTTGCTATTTGCTTAGGCTTGAACTTGAAAGCTCTGTGGATTTAATGACACTTCACAGTTCAGTTATATATACTGATAGCTATGGTTATATATTCTTTATGGTATAACTGAATTTTGGTTAAAGCCAACGTGGGTGAAATGTTTAAGGTTTTCGTATTTACTGGATAATTGCATTGCTCTTTAATACGTACCGAATGTCATTTTCCAACATAATTCTTCTTTGCAGGAGAATGGATGAATAATTCTGCTGGACTTGCATTTACACCTCATGTCATACGTGTTGCTGCTGGAGAGGTATTTACTATTCCTCTCTTTGTTAGTCCCTTTCCTTGGCCTCCAAATATGAGAAGAGAAGTTCAATCGTGGTCTCTTTTAGGACGTTGCAGCCAAAATACTGTCTTTTGCACAACAGCGGCCCCGGGCCCTCTGTATCTTATCTGCTAGTGGTTCAGTATCTGCGGTGACCTTACGTGTTGCTTCTGGAGGGACAGTTACATATGAGGTCAGTACTATATCCTGTTATTATATGTGCATAAGTTTCAAACTTCTCTTCCTCCTCGTGGTTATATTTATGTAGACCTATATATATGCTCTATTAATGCCCCCTTCATACATGTGGTGTCATTCATTTCAGTTTAACTATTAGCTTAATCATAATTGTGAATAGCGTTTAGCGGTCCGTAGCAGCGAAGCTTAAAAATATGCTATTGTGCTGCTATTTACCGCTATTTGCCGCGATGCTATGTACAGCTACCATACCGCTACGCTCCGCTATAGCGCAGCTCTTAATACTTATGAACGAGTTTATTTATTCCATAAGTGACAGTTGTACTGCATCATAAGATCACGTAATGGTCATCTAGATGTTGTGAATTAAGTTTTAGTTAGTGTTTGTATGCAGCTGTTAGCTTTCTTTTCACTGCATATTGTAGCATACTAAGCTTGTGCTTCGATTTTTCAGAGTGAGAAAGAATGTTACTTTCTTTTAAGGAATCATTCTGTGTTATCTGCTGATCATCTAGGTTTTCTTTTAGTTAACTTTTAACAATACATATTTTACTAATAAGTGGTGAGAATCTCCATTCTCTAGAGTTATACAATTGAGTTATATGGATAATATTGGATATGTATGGTCCAGTTTAAGCTCTCTACTAGGATATGTTATTGGATTAGCTTTTGATAAAACCAAACGATCCTTGGGCATTTTGGGTTCGAATGGTAACTTTTTGAATTTGGGTATTTGTCCAATTTAATCCTTACTAGTAAACGCCTCAAAGCAGTGTGAATTATGCAGTATGCACAGCCGGCTGATTTGGAATGGTTGAACTGGGAAGGGAAAACAAATACTCAAAAGATCTCTAGATATCCTGAAATACCAACTCATAAAGATTAAGCTTCATCATGTTTTTGTCTTTATTTACATTCAAGCTACACACTCTGCAACAATACCACACCAAACAAAAATGAATATTCTTCTTAATTTGGAAATTCAGAAAGTGAATTCTCATGTGCATGTCTGAGTTTAACTGCTAACTCTTCTCTCATGTAGATGGCTTTGTTTGATAATCAAACCTTTGTTTGCCTTTATTTCAAAATATTTCTTATAGGACATAAGTCTTTAAGATAATAGACTTGTCTAACAAAAGTTTTTCATTCCAGACTAGTAACTTATTTCGCCAATTTCTTTTGGATAAGTCTAGGCAGTTTCATTGATCTGAGTTCTGATTTCTGACAAAGCACTAAAGAATAACTAGGCCACTCATTATAGCAAAAAGAAATACTTAGTAGTTCATTTGTTCTTTATGCCCCTCTAAGAGACAAAGGAAATGTAGGACTGGGTGCTTATCACCCTGTTTGTTTTGAGGTGAGGCGGTGGACAGAAAGGAAGGAAAATTGGAAAGACACAAATGAGTTTGAACTAGGGTATGATAACTAAATTGATAAAATTGGAAGATCACATTCTTTAGAATAGGGTGATGTAGTGAATGGTTTCACACATATGCGGAAAGCATAAAACTCTCCCAGGTGAGGTGAAATCAGACCACCCAAAACTTAAAGTGATTGAATGTGATGTTCTACAGATTGCTTTGACATCTGTGAACACATTCAAAATGGGGTTGTTACTTCTAAGTAATTATTGGTTCTATAAGATGCTAATTTGCTAAGAAATTATCCAGGGACGATTTGAAATATTATGCTTATCGGGATCTTACTTGCTTGACGAAGCTGGTGGTCCTCGGGATCGTACTGGTGGTATCAGCATTTCTGTCTGTAGTCCTGACGGGCATGTAATTGGGGGTGCAATAGGAGGCAGGCTTGCAGCTGCAAACCCTGTGCAGGTATTTCGATTTTTTAAGCATAGGTTGTTATTGAGTTCGTCCTGGATTCTATATTTACATCACACATCGCATTTGATCTTTTTTTTGGCTCTGACTAAAAAACTGCTGACGGACCATTCTAAAGGATACAATTTGATTGCACTCGTTGGATTTGAAGATTAACTGCTTCAGAGACATTTATATAATTCGATTGTTTCTCTTCTGTTTTTATATCTATCTTATATAGAGATAGGTTTCATTGAAAACTGAATGCGAGTTCTGCCCATGTTTGTCTGTTAGGTTATTGCATGTAGTTTTGTTTATGGTGGAAAACCAAAGAGCACACCAGAGGCAAGTGCGAAAGGTGAGAATAGTACCGTTGAGCAGGCCGAAAAGTCTTCAACACCAACCACTACTGCCCCTGGTCATGATCAAGTTAGAGATCCTGCAAGAGGAGTTTGGACGCCAGGTTTCCAGCCAGATTCAAATTCCCATACAGAGATCGACCTGACGCGTGGATGAAGCAGTTTCTCTGCAACAGACACATGGCGAGTTTGTATATATGTGTTGTTGTACATGAAACGGCCCAGGGGATGACCAATATAAAGCTCATTGACACGCTCAGGAGGTACATGGAGTGTTCTAACATGTTATGTAACAAATTGTGGAGTTTTAGGCCTTTGAGTTGTAGAGTTAGATGATGTGTTGGTGGAGTTATGTTGGTATTTTTAGTCGATGAATGTCTCTAGGATGATTTATCTTTGAGGTTAATTTGATGGGCATGTTTTGGAGACTCCTATTCTTGTAAGCTGATTGCATTGTCAAAAATCTTTCTAAACCATCTTCCACATTTTTCTCTTCTTCACTTGACTGCTAAGCTCAGTGATATACTGTTGAGTGACATGAAAAAGTAGCAAATGGAGAAGCACAATGCAAATATTCTCATGGGCTAGTTGACAACCGCTTTTACATGCAAATAATTTTTAAAATGTTGTATATAACATTTTTTGAACTTTCATGCATTGTAAAAGAGGTTGGTTGCACACTACGGAAGATGAACCATCATCAGAAATTAATCATATGATCTTTTTTATTTTCTTGCACACCTCTAGCATATACATTTGAAAATTTGAGGTAGGGACTAGTGAGGTCTCTACAATCTACTGAAAAGTGAAATATGGGCGATTTCACAGGTTCGAGTCATTCGGAAAAGTTTTTAGGTCCGAGCCTTTCCTCGAATATCAATAGGTTATGGCTGCTTCCGCTCGCCCTAAACTGCTCCGACTCTTCCCCACACGCCAATAGGTATGGCCGCGCACACTCGATCTAAACTGGTTCGAGTCTTACCCAAACCCGAATTGACTTTGCTTTTGTATATCTAGAATCTGAATCACACAAAGAAATCAATGCTGCAATGAATTGTGAAAAATTGAATATTGTGCATAACCATTTCCAGTTAAGACATGAACAAGAATTGAAAAAGGAAAGATAGTATAGAAGTAATATTCATGTTTTATTACATTTTATAGCAAGACTAATAATAAAAGCAGTTAGAACTCCAAACTGATGAAAACATCAACTTTGAGCCACCATGTTTACAACATGCTGTCTGTCCTTGCAGGTAATCTGCGGAAGAAGTTAACTGGGACTCCAGGCAAACGGTGGCGGAACCTCGGGTGTCTCATCATAAATATGCCTATCAAAGCAGCAATCACTTGAAATGGAGTCACATATAAGACCAGTGCTGCTATAAGGCAGAACGTGACAAAGAGAGATGTAGCGCGAGGATCTCTCCAGCTCAACAGTGATTGGATCCTCTCTCCTTGTGTAGCGATATCTCCTACGACAGTCTGAATACGACCTGCTACACTTCTCAGACGATCATACCTCATCCTCACTAGCTCAGGTGGTCTACTTGTGGGGAATGAGTCAAATTCCTCATCAAGTTCATCTGGATGGACGGCCTCGGCTTGTGAGATCTTTGTGTTCATGTGTGGAGGATACCTAGGGCGGTATCGGAAATTCCAGATTCCTATCAGAAACATGTAGAGGAAGACTGTTGGTAAAATTAATTCGGGGAAAGAAACTAGCATGAGGAACAGGATGTGCACTAGGACAGAGGTGACTGGATTCTTCCACATGCAGATATCATTAAACCATTTCCCTACAGCAAACACTCCAGAGAAAACTGACATTAGCCTGAAGAAATTGGCTTTGCTACGTCGCATACTCCAGAGATGCGAGTCCACATCTGACATGTATTCCACTACCTCCTTCCTGAGTGGAGGTTCCGCACGACCAAGCTTCATTGCCACGATTTGGACAGCCTGGTGTCGAAGCATATCAAGTTGCATAACTGTTAATGGCCTAACATAGTGCATCTTGGGCAACAGGGGCTTGGCATATAGATAGAGCATGTTCACAAAATTTGTGCAAGTAAAACGCAACGCTAAATGCACTTCCCCCATCTTCTTAACACCAGTTGGGTGAAGAACCAACAATGGGTAAGAATGTGTGTAAACACGACCTGTTTCAAGTGTGGAAATACGGATCCGAACCTTCCCAATTTTCAGGTCCTTGTTACAATTTGATCCCTTATCTCCAAGCTGACTGTTGTCAAACACGCCAACAGTGAGTACAGTTGCTGTATCAAAGACCTCCCAAGTGTATTGCTCATTATACTTTGGGAAAAGATTATCAACAATGGTGCGAGTACGAACCCACTTGTGGCCATACTTTGCAACACAGTATGTATCAGATGTTCCCTTACCATCTCTGGTTTTCATGGGGTGAAGCCCAACAGCGTTTAAGACACCAAGTTCCAGAATTCCAACAGGTGGCCTCCAGAGCTGTTTTGCTGTAGGGCGAAGATCACTACTGTAGTGTGTGGACTCATCAAGAACGTGGTAACCTCCATCCAGACAGACTCGGAGATGAAGCTTGCTGGAGAATTTCTCCTTTTTCAGCTGGTCAAGATCCACTGCCACGGGCTTTTCAAGGTTGAACCAACGAGAATGAATGATGCGATCGTCGGCACGCCTGTCTATCATATTTAATGGTATAATTACCCTTCCAATGATCTCATCTTTGCCAGGAGCAACACGATCTTCAACTGTCAGTGTGAGGTGATCCTCGAATGGTTCAGCAGCCACAAATAAGAGGTCCTCATTCCAGAAGGGATTAAAAGACCGAGCTTGAATTGGCTTTGTCTTCATAACCTGGTGACCTATCTGGGCCTTCACGTATGCATCAGGGAAGCGATTTCTCTCTGTTGGAATCAAATCTTGAGCTTCAACTACATTGACTCGGACATACCATAGTCTTGGTGCATGATAAACTTTCGAGCGAATCAGAGTTGATGCTGCTGCTGAACTGTCAATAGGTGTAGCTGCATCAGAGTGCCATGCATCAGGAAAAGCCTCGTCTGCTTGAGTACCAATCCAGACCGCAAGCATCAGTTCACCCTTTATCTTGTCCCCCTTTTTGTCTTGAAGTCGATACCACTCAGGAGCAAGAGGGCTATCAGGTGGAACACGCATTGGAATCTCAGGAAGGTCAAATCTCACAACTCCAACAAAGTCATCTTTAACAAGATCTTTGTCCTTAACCACAACCTCCAGGACTGATGTTTGCAACCGCTCCTTTGAGAATGAAAAAACTACATTCCACATTGGGTTTTGCTGTTTCTCAATGTGCTTGGTTACTCCTTTGTAATTTCCAACTCTGACCTCAACATATGGATCCACACTCCCAGTAACATCCATAGCTGGAAGTTCACGAGCCTTGACAACTCTAACGAAGAGAAAATGCATCTTTTCAACAAGATCATATGTACACGACGAAAACTTGTCTGTACGGATGACACGACCACCGACTACTCTCCCACCTCCAAGGTAAGGACTTGTCTCTTTAAGCGCATAATCTTGTGGTTGTGAAGCAGATGTTGAGTGCATACGCACTAATCTAGCAGGCACAGGTTCAGGAGCCTTGACCTCATCTGTCATGTATCTATTTGCTGGAGCATGCATTGAACCAAAAGGAAGTTGATTCTGATCCTGTTGCTGCTGCGGGTGGTTAGGGTTTGGAAGATGATGAAAAGTGTGTCTAACTTCAGCTTTCGAAACAGACAACGTGGTGGAATTCTCATTCCGATGAGATTCACCATGTAGGTGATTTTCCTCCTCAGCCGCTTTTGGCATTGATGACTTTATAGACGGATCATCAGTAATGTAAACCTTAAGTCCAACCTCTCCTCTTACACGAGAGAAGATGCCACGCTTCTCTAAAGGATAGTGCAAGACAACAGAGTCCGAGTGGGGAACAAAGGAAGTGCCACTAATACTCACTTTTCCAAGAAATGCCCTGGAATGAGTGGATTTATTATTGTTGTAAATATATGCATCAAGAGCAAGATTATGCAGATTTGAAGGATCAGAAATATTGAAGTAGAAGCTCTCATTCCATATGGGATCCAGATCTTTTTCCTTGATGGTTGTACGAAACCTCTGACCGTCAAAGTAGAGTTCCACCAGAGCACTAGACGAACCTTGGCCATCTTTAGGCAGAAGATTGTGGGCGCTAACAACGTCCACGCCAAGCTTCAAGTTGTTCATTACAGTTTCCCAGATATCCAAGGATCTTCAAAGAACAAAAGAAGCTATAACAGAAATTCCAGAAATCAGAAGAAGTGACAGCACACAGGAAGAGTGATATTTGAATTTTTTTCAAAATGCCCTCCAGAAACATGAAAATGCAAATGAGAGTTGTAAGTGAAGAAACTGTACTAGTAACATCAACAGAGAAACTCTTGTTTTTACTAGTAACTACAATGCTGAACATTTCCCCGCGAATTATTAATTTATCCATAAACAATCTAAATGCAGTCCCAGGCCAATCATAACACGAAGTAAAAGGCTATCATTTCAACAGATAATACTCCGTAATAAGACTAAACGGAGTATTCATAGTTGATCTTTCTTTAAATTTGCACTTCACGTTTTGGGTCACTTCGGCAACAGCCTCCCTGGCTGTTATCATAGGGGTCAGGTTGCATACTATCCTACATTCCTACCCCGTTTAGGCGGGAGCCCCTTTAGTCTTTCAGAGACATTACGGTACGTTGTATGATCTTTCTTTAAAATTCACCAAGTTCTCAACATGGATATAAAAGGTAAACAGAAGCTCCTTTTTTTGTAATAATATCGAGCGATGTAATGTATTGCATTGAAAGAAATGGAAAGGCTACACAAATTATTTGGTGCATACAAGAACTAAAAAGAGCTTTAGTATGAGTTAAATTGCATTGCCAAAAAAGATAATTCATAGCTGATGCATACCTTATTGTTGAAGTTGCTGCCTTCTTATGAACAAATCTACTAAAAACACCACCTTCAGGATTGAGCCTCAGGTGCAGATCTCACATACATCTAAGACCTGGTTGAGCACACTCTAAATAAGTAAACAATAACTAACAAAAAAGACAAAATAATAATAATACTAGTAATAATCTACTAGTATCCCAATGCGAAGGAAAATAGAAACTGATAATGCAGACTGACAAATTGGCTCTTATTAGCTACAAACAAACAGATCCAAACTTTTTTTTAAAACAATTATCAATTCAGCTTAAAAGCCATTTAGCAGAATTAATCAGGAGGCCCACCACCAGTACAAATAAATAATTACCAACCACAATGATTTTATGTACTTATGTACTTGTACCTAACAAGTATAAGTACTAAAAAATCACGTTCAAACAAAATATAATCGAAAAATAAGGACAAGAACATCGAATCGATCTAGTGTAACCCAAATTACAGAGGTTTAATAATTACCAAAGCTGTGTCAACACAAAAAATGAAAATAAAACAAAATGTGATCTTCTTAGCTTTCCTCTACTAGTCAAAAAGTTAAACATGCACATAACAAGTAGATAAAAGAACGAGTACCTATAAAGAAACAAAACTATAGGTTTACAAAGCCAATGAGTCAAACTATTTTTGGAACCATGTGACAGTCTGCCTCGAGAGGAGATCTACAAACTTAAAATAATATTGAGGCAATACAAAATACTACCACCATTTCAAAATATTGTTCACTTTATTTTTCCATAATTAAAATTAACAAATTATGAAATAATAATTGACATACATAATTTTGTTTAAACTAAAATTATCACGTTAATAGTAGAATTGTAGAATACTATCTTTTGTTATATATTCTCACCAAATATTATATAAGTATATAACATATACAAATGTACTTAGACAACATGAATGAATTTAATGATCCTTAAGTAACGGTTAAGACACATGAAATATGTACTTTGGTTATATCTAATTCCAACTTCCAAGTCAATATTTTATGGAGTATTTACATCATGCCCATGAGAGCTTCACACTTTTCAGTGATGTAAAGTAAGGTGGAAATAAAATGGAAAATTGGAAAGAAATATAGGAAAAAAAAATCCATGTTGATAATTACATAAAGAGAAGACATGCCACCTTAAAACATACAAAAGGTAGTCAACTTTAAGATCATTAACACACAGAAAAACTACAAAAGTTGTTAAACGGATCTGATTCTGAATCTTGCTTCACCAAATCATTTTTATTATTTAAAGATTCGACCCTTATTATTACAAGAATTTAAATTCGAGACCTCATAATAATAATAACTAATAACTAGTAATATCCGTAGCCACTATGCTCCAAACCTTGGACTTTTTTTGGAGATGCTTAGAAGAACCAAGAAACTTGAACAATACACTAAAACAAGTAATATTGTGCTGATAACTTATATTACTAGTTTGTTGGTTTAAGAAACTAAGTATCAAAATCTGACAAAAGAATGATAACCAAATGCACTAGTTTTGCAAGGAAGCTATATATATACATGCTTTTGCAAAAGGGAAACATTAAAAGAAAATAGTAAAATGCTAAGAAATTTAAAATGAGGGGCAAATGAAGATGCATACCTTATGTTTCCCACAGTTTGGATTTTCCAGTTTTCCCAACTTTTTCAGAATCACCAGAGAACTTTCTTGAAGTACTTTTCACAATCTTAGAGGTAAATTTGCAAGAGTAACACATTTGAGCATTATTTTTGTAAAATTAAGTTATAAAAGATACACAACTATTACAATTTACATTTTGTTTTTTTTGTCAATATACAATACACCTTATGTCCTTATGTTAATATATTTTTTCTAGGTTGTGTTTCTTTGTGTATTATCCTAACTTATTTATACGTATATATAAATATATACTGAGTATGTTTATTCTTTGATCATAAATGTTGGATGCAAGTTAGTAGTGGCAGAGCTTGAGAATAAAATGAGGGGAGTTAATCGATTAAAAGTATCTATCGAGTAAATGCAAAAAATGAATATATTATATATTCAGTAAGTGTCAAAAGAACAAAATATACAAAAGAACAAAATATGTCAAAAGAACAAAAACAAAATACTAAAAAAACTAAAACTCCGGCTCGGCGTTTTTCCTTATTCTTGAAATCATGATGATAGAATGCATGTCGAAACGTTTCAACAATCTCGCTTTTCAATATAAGCAACCAAATTGTCGGCTAAAATTCATCTTCCGTCTTATTATAACGAATTTTGTTTTATAATCTTCATGGAAAGAGGCTCGCTCTGAACTTGTAGTAGAAACAAGAGTTAAAATGGGGCAGATTAATCGATCATGAAGGTACGCTTTTGACTTCTTAAGATTTGACGATGAAATGCCTGACTACGGCTATGGTTGAAAGGTCTCTTAATTCTTTATCAGCATGCGTACTCGGTAATGAAATGTTACAGTTGGACGGTCTTCTGCTTGGTTGCTAAAATCAACGGATAGAACTTCTCAATAAGCCTTAAAATTTGATCAATATTCAATTTGAACCCGTCTTTGGAACTAAAAATTACATAAGGTTAATAGTTAAATTTAGTCTCATTAAAAGCGACTATTAAGCTCTGTTAACTCCTTGTCAATTGTCACAAAGAAGATGCTCGGCTCTATAATATTCCTCGAGAGTCGTATTCCTTTTGGTTAGCCTCGGCGTCTTGATAAAGGAACATTCAAATTGAAACTTTTGTCGCGTGTTTGACACAAAAGCCGCTTTCTTGGAGTAAGTCTATCCACGCTTTCATCTCTCAATTTGAATAAGAACTTTTGAAGATGAAACTAAAATAAAATCATCGATAATGTCTTGAGATCTTTGTTGAAGAGCTGACAAAGTCAATGTGTTATACACATAATTTATTTCACCATATACAAGATTAACAAAAATCGAAGGATATGTGTACTTACAAAGCTATAATTAGCATCCTCGTTGACGATAATTAGCCACTTGGATCATTTATAATAGTCTCTAGGCGAGAAGGATACATTGAACATCTCAATAAAACTACAAAGCTGAAAAGAAATGTGACTGACAATTATCTCTTGGCAGCAGGTGTCCCAATCCCGATTTGCCCGTTTTCACTTTCGAGTTCATCAAGCTCCAATAAATGTTGAACTTGAAGAAACTTTTCCTCTTGTAGCTGATCATGGAGTTTAGATGATGAAGTAATAATATTCACAATGAAAACCAAATTTGCAAAAAATTCATGAACTTTAGCATTTTCTCTTGGAAAGCGACAACTAAAAGCGAAGTTCTGATCTATGAGCAAAACAATGCACAAAATAAGCATATGGACAATCCTTCAAAATAATGCTTGCAATCCATTCCGTTCTCCTCATATTACTTGCGCCCCATCATGCATAGCGAATGGAACTTGACATTAATCCATGTGAAGAAAACCGCTTGCGTAATTCCTTTTGAAATTCGCGGATGTAGTATCTTTCACATGCACCAAATCAAGAAATCATTCTCTTATAAATTCATCTCGTCAACAAATCTCAAAAGCGATAGCCATTTGCTCTCTTTTTTGCTTAAATGTGATTAAATCAACTAGTATGCAAATTTTGCATCTCCAATTTCTTTCGAATATGAATTCTCGCTTTTTGTATAAATACATTCAAAATCTCTTTACGAATAAAATGTAATTATATTTAGTATTATAAAGCATTTTCTAAAACAACCTTTACTGGCTTTCATCGTTTATAAGATGCGAGATTTTTACCGTTTCAATGAAATTACCTCGATTCTTGAACCCTCACTTTCAATATGCCCTCTAAATGCACAAGCAGGAAGCTAACCAGCGATCTTGTCAATTGATGTGAGGCGCGAATTTATTCTTTACTTTTTTCTCCGATCTATGGGTCTCATAAGAATATTGAATATGACTTGATTGATTCAACAAATCTTCACATTTCTTCACTACAATATTGTGAAATGAACAAGGGTCTTTAAAAATATGAGTTAGAAAAGAATATTTTTTTCCAGCCAATTCTTGAAACCTTGAACGGTGAAGACATTAGACCCAAAATTTTATTTTGGCTTGTCAAAGAGAAAACAAGGTAGACAATATCTTTGCTGTCCGGTATGTAAGGAGAATACTCACAACCAACCGGAAAAATGCGAACCAACTACCACAAAATCGCCGAGGTTTTTTGTCATTGTTAAGAGGATAACTTCCATCTTGAAATTTAAATTTATGTAGCCCCTTAGCTAAATAGGCTCTCCCGACTTCATCTCTTTTCTCTGGAGGATACTCCCAAATTTTGGGACGTTTGCCTGGATCATACTCCAAAATTTTTATGTCAAAATCATGTAATTGTAGATTTTCAGACCCTATAAGCTCACTTTCTATCTGGGGACACTTTGAAGGTCTATCAAACTCTCTGATTTCACATCCATCTGCATTTGGTGTTTTCCTGACATTTTTCTCTTTATTTGGAGAATTCGATTGTTCAATATTCTCTGAAATCTCCTTTTTCTTGAAGAATGAGTGCAAAGTTTTTACCATGATTGATGACTCAAACTTCAAATCTAATTCTTAAACAAATGGAATATAATTAATATTAAAAACAAGCCAACTTTAACTTTAACTAGACAGGAACTATTATTATTAAACAAAGATAAAGTAGTGAAGTACAAATGTGAAAATTAAAATATTTAATTTGATAAGTACAGTTAATTATTAGAAGAATTGAAAGTCTCGTTGCGCTACATTAATCGATAAATATAGCACCATGAAGACATTAATCAAAGAAAAAGACAAGTATAATTAATTATTAAACAAATAAAAATAAGAAAAATATAATCAAGTCACATACCTTGTAATTTTTAAATCTAAGAAATGCTAGAAGAGTTGAAAATTAACATTTGATGCGGCGCGTTTCAATTCCGGAGGCTAAGCGGTATCGAGACAAAGGTTATGTTTTCAATTGGTAAGATTGAGGGTTTACGAATTGTCTCCACATATTTTCCTCTTTACTATGGTTGGAAATCAACAAGTTCTTGGCCTAATGGGGCAGTAGGCATTGCTCATAAAATATCTATTAATTAAATATGTATTGGTTGATTTTGGTTTCATATGTGATACATATATTTTATATAATTGTTATACATTAATTTAAAAGTTACTTGTATCTCTCAATATATTTTTATATTTGTTATAAAATATCATGAATATATATATATATATATATATATATATATATATATATATATATATATATATATATATATATATATATTTCTCAATTTAAAAAAAAAAAATTCAGAAGGGGCCATCGCCCTCTTTGATTTCTTCTAAGCTCCTCCAATACAAGTTAGGTATATGCCACCTCCTATTTAAACATAGACTAATGGGTACATGCAATAAATCCAAAATGAAATGAAATAATACATTATATTGGGACAAAATATAATTGCATATAGATGAATGATCAAGGTGTGAAAATACAATTTGTTAGCGCTTTTGTTGGTCTTCTTTTTAAATTCCAACGTGCTAATTTCTTTAAATGAATAATCTAATAGACCTTAAATTAAATAGCAAATACAATAATCAAATATAGAAAAATTGAATATTGGTTCAAAATACAAACATTTTAACATAAATAAAATGATTAAAGTTCAACTAAAAGCGAGTTAGTAAAAGACGATAATTACTTCGATAGTTATGAAGAGTAGATTTTATACTTTATGCTATTAATATGATTACAATCATATTATCTCCAGCGTTATGCACAAATTATTTACTAGTTTGCCAAAATACAAAATCAAGTAAAAAAATAAAAACTATTTTTTTCATATCAACTGACTTAATGTTTAAGAGGTTTTCGAGTATTTAAAGATCATCGTTTAATTTTCATCAGGTATAAAGAATGGGAAATAAAAATAAAAAATGGGTGAGTGGGATATGGTCAGTTTTGACATTGTTTAGAATGGTTCTCTGGTACAGATCCGCCACATGGTAAGTACCGGCTCCCATATCAATTTTCTTTGATTGTCATCTCTGCTTACACCATTTAATGGGCCTTTTTGGTCAAGAAGAGAGTGTGATATGAAGTAGGAGTAATGACTAATGAATATTGATATAATAAGAAGTGCGCCTAGTTTTGGCTAACTAGAGAAAATGTGCATATTTTTTGTTAGTAAAAATATCATTAATGTAACATTAATGTAAACGTTTCAAATGGAAGTTTTTGAGGATACAGGTAATAAGCTATCATGATTCATGAATGGAATCTGTGTTTAACCATTAATTATATTATATTATATTTTTTATCTTTAACTATTATATTTTGGAAGACTATAAATAGAATATCAATATGAAAACTCGATAGCGGAACCATATCTAACGAGCATAAAACAACTAGTTTATGACCCCATGATGACACGATGATGATCCGAGGTCCCAATTGTTATGAGTAAAATTTCATCTCCCTCTTGCATTACTGAAAAAAAAAAAAACAAACGCGACGAGAGCGGGACTCGTCGTTGGGCAAATACGACGAACAACAATGAGCGAAAGAAGAGCTGTGGCTGGACCTGTTTTTGTCAATTTTTATATGTTATGAAATAAATATTTATAAAATTAAATGAATTTATTATTTTTTATCAGTTTTATATTGTTGGGGTCAAGTCCTGATAAAGGAGGGGGAGGGCGTAGCATTAGGCCTATTACAACTAATGTAAAAGCTTATGTTATCTTATTGTAAAAATGAGTTGAATGATCTTATTTATATAATCGCTCCTTTCATAATGTGATAAAGCTTTATTTGCTTTTGTTTGGTTATGCTCAAATTTTTTTGGCTATATATGCTCAAATTGGTTGTGCATGAAAATATTAGAGTTGAATAGCATATGCTTCTAGTTTAGTGAGATTAATTCTAGGCTTTCAGCCAATAGATCTTTGGGTTTGAATTTTAGTGGAGACATATTTTTATTACTTGTAAAAAGAAATGGATATCGTTTGTTTTGATTTTATTTGTTTAGAAGTTGCGAGAATTAAGCAAAACATTGTAAAAGGAATGGATATTCTTTGTTTTGTTTTTATTTGTCCTACAATATATTATTATTTCATGTTTCTGAGGTAGATTATTTATTTTATGAAAAAAAATTATATTCTAAATCATGGAAAAGCCCATTGAGATTGAGGTAATATTTCAAAACTCTATTGAATTAATATGACTTTACAATCTGTATATATACTGGAATTTCAAATTTCAAGCAAGCATATGTTCATGTTGACATTCATATATAGAAGAACATTACTCATTATATATTGTATTTTTTTTTCCACAAAAGTGTTTGATGTGTATATTAGAAGCTTCATTGAAATAAATAATTTTAAATTTTTTAATAGTAGTATTGGTTCATTTTAAAAGTGATGAAATTAGAGAAATAAAAATAGAAAATGGTGGTAGTTTTTTGTGACAATTAAGGTGGCTTAGGTAGAAAGATGTATTCTAACATTGAATATTAAAAGATAGGAACGTACATGCTTTAAGGTTCACTTATTTTTCATGTTTGAAGACTCTAGAGATGTAAGAAAGAATGTTTACACCTTTCTATATTTATATAGAAGTTAAAAAAAATTACAAATCAATAATTTTATTATCTAATAGTAATACTTTAAGTTCTCATCATTTATAAATCCTTGAACATATTTCATATACATGTTATATAAACAATGTACTAATCAATACTACATGTAGGAGAGTAAATGGAGTGATCATCCATGTTATCAGAATAGTACTCTTCTCTATTTATTTCACGTAACTTTTAATCAGGGGCGAATCTAACATTGAGATTTTGAATGGTCTCTCAACTATAAAGTATAGAAGGAAAATAAAGGAAAATGAGGGTGCATTAATTAAAGAAATGAGGAGACCACATATAGAATAATTGAAAATAAGGGTACATTAATTGAAGAAATAAGGATACATCGTTTCTGAAAAGAAAAATGAGGGTGATAAAGAATTGAACTTAGGCTTCAAATGTGAAGCTATTCAGTTTTTACCGCAACATGGATGAATTTGCTTGCAAGATCGGCCATACCTCAATATTTGTGTTCCTTTCGGGAATGAATATGCAACCTTGTAATTATGCGAGACTCAATAGTGTAGCATGAGCATCCATCCATCTATACATACATCATTCTCATTTTTTTTTGTTTGTTTTTTTTTCAGGATTCAAATGATAGAAATAAGGCAAAAGTGAACAGGATAAACTGTTCAAGCACCCACTTGTTGCCTACCTTTCTATTTATATTGCTACTCAATGGCATTCCTTGCTTTGTTGAGGCAATTCCTATACAAAAAGTGGTTCGTATAATGAACAATGGCACAAGTATCTCTAGTGTTAGATGTTTCTCTTTCTTTGACGATATACCAACTCAACATCTAAGATCTAAAGCATCTTTTAGTTTTAGTGTCAGGTTTACATCGTTTTTCTCATATTCCACAATGTATAATTGCTCAACAAACTTAGGTACATTTGTGGTATATAGGGCAGACCATGAATGTGCAAGAACTGACAAAGATTGTTCATGGATGTTCGATGATCATCGAGCATACATGTACTCACCAAAGGATAACACATGGAATATGATTTATTATAATCCAAATTATGAATCTGTGGAAAGAGGAGGTGTAATGAAAGGAGATAATAAAAATTAGTTTATATATATATATATATATATATATATATATATATATATATATATATATATATATAATGAGAAACAACAATGTAGTTGGAATCCTCAACAAAACTCTTAGTTGTCAACTATATGAGTATTTATCTTCTTATTCAGTTGTATTTATAGTAATCATAATGTATAAATAAATATCAATTAATTCAATTAAAAAACTACATGGTATATGATGATGTTTTAGAGTTCTTCTAAGAGTTTATGTAGCAAACAACTCTGATTTTTTACTTTTTCCAACTTAAGGTTTCTCAAAGGCACCTAATTTATCTTTATTGGAGTAAAGGTAAATAAGGAAATCACATGTAACAAATAAATCAAACCAACTAATTTACTAGTTCAAGCTGGATTAAAAGAGTCTATGTGGTAGTGAATTTGATCGATGTCATGCTTTGTCAATCTAAACTATCTTTATATTTTGATGATGAATAATGATAATAGTTATTTGTTAGTGATTTTTTCCACTTTATAATTGCGGGGACCACTATGAATTTCGGTGTCTGTTTTATCCAGATAGAAGAAGATTGATTGGCCAAACTATAAGTCCTAGTATTTTTTGACGGTGTGAATCTGAGCTTGCGGCTTGATTTGGTCTTGATAGGAGCTTGTATGAGTTCCCCGGGCGATTTGAGAGCGACTTGAGATTGATTTGACTTGATTTGAGCTTGATTTAGATAGAAGCTCTATGAGTTGGATATGTGTTCTACGGTCTTAATGGAGCGAGATTGATACGGAGCACGGATATGAAGATTGAGCCGAGGCATAGTACCCGTATTCTCGTATTGGTTGTATGGACTTGATCTCCGATCTCTGTTGCTCTGAGTGTCTTTGCAGTGTAGGTCTTTACCTTTTGTGGTGGAACTTGGGATATGCCAAATTAGGACCCGGTAGTCGTCTTTACTTGTCTTTGGTGGGACTTTGTAGGCGAGAGACTCTTGTCTTTTAGTGGGAGCGATTTGGGATGGAACTCCGAGGCTCTTAAGGCTGTATGGAGTGATGTAGTTATTGATATAAACTGTACGTATAGTAAGTTGGTGAGATTTGACCTCCTTGAGCTTTTAGCTTGTCTTCTGGCGTCTTGTTCGCTGTAATGATAATTAGTATGAAGGTGGGGCGTCCCACAGCCTTTGTTGATGATACCGTCCAATCAGGGCCTTAGTGTGTTTTACTTTCCAGACTCGGCTATAGGGAATTTGAATGTTCGGTATATTTTACATATCACAGGCTTGTGAATCAAACTTGAAATTTTCGGTGTTCGTACAAGATTTATGAATGTCAGTGCTTTTAGCTTATTCACGAATATTGAGAAAGCGATTTCGAGAGATGCATTAACCGATTCTCATCAGATTTTGCTTCGACTTGAGAAGAATTATTGCGTTTGTACAATAATTCTTGATTCGGCGCCTATTTAGAATACTGGAGGTGTTTCTAGCCATATGTAGTGTTCTTCTAATAGTGGTTCAAAAGATTTATCTCGAGAAAATTTCGAGTCTCCTCTGTATTTTCTCAGTATTTCTATGTATTTTCTCAATGAGAATAGGATGTCAATTTGAGAAAATATAAAGGGGTATTTATGAAGCAAAACTTTGAATCTTTACTTCGATTGGATAGTTTTTATCTCGAATTGGATCCACGATCTTAACCTTGAGAATTTTAGAGGCAAAGATAAGACGTCGAATATTTGTAGATTAACTCCTCGAGAAATCAAAATAGGCACCTATTTTGATTAAGAGAGAAAGGTTCCAAATTTTAGGTCAAATGCCTTTTCATGACCTAGACCTTTTGAAGCATTTATTTGAGGCAGCATAACTTTTGGAGTCTCATTTGATCAAAACTTTTGAAGCTTTAATTTTAGCCCATAGGGCCGATTTTAATCCAATAAAATTGGGGATTTTTAGCCTCAAACCCTAAATTTAATGAACCTTTAATTCGGGGCTATTTTCCAAAAACCCTTGTTAAATGCAGGGTTTAAGTAATTTAGGGCTCGATTGTGAACCACAGCCCCACGTGTCGTTTTAATTGGCTCAATTTTAAGTAATTTGATCAAGTCATCGTAATCATTTTTAATTTATTATTTAATAAATTTTCAGCATCTCTGATTTCCCCCTCGAACCCGGTACATACGTAGTAGGTGTCGGTTCGGCCCCGAGGCTAGTGTTCATTTTTCGACATGATTGTAGTACATGTGGATATTCGAGGTTTTTACTTTAAGCTCGTCTTTGCTCCGCTTGACATCCAGTCTCTTATTCGACTTATTGGATGTATGTTGGATCATTTATTGATGAGAATTTATTTCTCATCTTGATCCAGGTTCGTTGCTCCGCCTCCCGGAGGTCGAGGCTAGTGATTAACCCGTGTTTGGGAACTGCTGCTGATTACGTTAAAAATTTAGCTGCGGTCTGGGAATTATCATCCCATGTCATTTAAGGACTTTAAGGATGATTACCGTTTATAAAGTTCTTTGTGACACCTTTGATCGCGATCCACAGTGGAAGCTCTGACTTGTAGACAGGTTGATTGATTTTCGGGATTTGTTGTGACATACTTTTACATTTCCGACCCACTAGCTGAGTTTAGAAGTCTAAATTTTGACTTAATGAAGACTTAGTTATGTGGAATTTAATGTCAACTCGTGTTGGGATCCCATTTAATTCTCAATTTATTAGAGAATTAAATTATTTGGGTAATATTAATATGATGTATTACATGTTATGACCCGTTCAATCTCATGATCCATGGAGGATTTAATGGGAGTTGATTTATTTTGGGGTTTAGTATTGACATGAATTTATTACATGTCAAGACCCCATTAATTTTAATTTATTAGAGAATTAAATTATCTGAGTTTGATGTTAACATGATGTATTACATGTTAAGACCCCATTTAATTCTCAATTTTTAGAAATTGAATTTTCTAGAGGTGTAGCACTCTAGATTTATTTACATTGATCCGAATCCTTTGGATTTGTCTGAATCAATATCTTCAACATGAATTTATTACATGTCGGATATTTTAAAATGATTATCCTTAATCCTGTGAATTTTCGAAATTAATCATCTTAATTTTAATCCCATTTTTTGGAATTTTCGGACCAATTTTGGGCCCATTTTATTTTATAATCAAATATTTGGGATGTATTCTCATGTCAAAAATTTAATCATTCCCACCCATATATATGGGAATTTTCGAACATAGCCTTTAATAGGCTAGTTCGTTTTATTTCGTCTTGCAGTGCGGAACCTTAGCATCGACAAGACAATTCTAGTAGGCTTTTAGGGTAATTGACCCATGAGGTCTATATAAGGGTAAGATGAATCAAAAAATCAATTCTCATCATCTTCTCCCCCCCCCATCTTATGAAAGCGGAAATCGGTGGCTTCTCCTCTATTTTTTTTCTCTTGTAACTTTACTGACGATATGATTTTGGTTAGTCAAAATATGCCTTGTTAGAAAACTGTCTATAACTTTTTCATTATAAGTCTGTTTTGAGCCTGCCTTATATCGTTAGAACGATAACAAAGAGATGGTTCTTTTGGCTTATAGCGAGCCTCATAATTCGGCATGTAGCTCGAGTTATGACTGTTTTAAGATGTTGCTAGAATTTTCGGTTTCAACTTTTTTGTAGCTTCTTTGCAGATTTGTTTCTCTGACTTGGATGTCGATTGAAGGATGAGGACTTGCGGCTCATGAGACTTCGTCTGAGGAGTCTAGTTTGTGGATAAAGTTTTTTGGAATTTTCCAGGCACTTGAGGTTGGTCGTCCAACCTCATAAGCATATGTAGGCTATGCCCGAGTATGTTTTGTGTTGCGTTGTGCATTCACGTAGGATAGGATGGCCTTGAGCATATAGCATGGACCTTTAGGACTTTGTTGCATCCCTTCCCCTATGCTTTGATCGACCCTCTATAAGGGCTTGGTTGCTTGATTTATTTTTCTCTTGCTTTTGTAGACTCAACTAGTGAGGTAGTTGATGATCATAGGTCTTCTACTACCTTTGTTATGCTTGAGTTTGCCTTTGAGTCATCCCTTGGGATAGGTTAGCTAATATATATATATATATTAAATTGGAATACATTGATGCGAATGACCTTGATATTGATAAGTATTTAGTTAGGTGGAGGGCGTCATCCATGCTTTCTATTGACCGCATCTTTCATGGAATCATTCTAGTTATGCTTTTTAGTCCTTGTCTTGAGTACGTCAGCAGTGCGAGGAATGTTGGCAAGTAAGGGGACGTCCCCTTCTTGTTCTTCCAACCTTCGGCCTTGGGATTGTCTTTGACTCTATGCCCTTTCTTACTTTCTCTTTGATAGTGTGAGTAATGCATGAGTTGAAGATGGGCGATCTCTCACCTCTTTACTCTGCTTTGATGTTGATGCTTGCTTGTTGAAGGAGGGGTGGACGCCCCTTTTGGGTGACATGATCCTTGAGTTGGTGCTCACTCCTTCCTGAAGCATAGTGTGCATCACATGACCCTCTTATGCCTTGATTTGATTTGCTTTTGCTTTTATGCTTTTGGTGTTAGATTTGATGCTTACTGTCTCTTGACTTTTGCATCCTCTTGATCACCTTCACGTGATGGTTTCTAGGAGACAAAGAGTTTTTAATAGGTTATGGCCCGAGCTGGGAGGCGTTCCAATTGTCACGTACCCCGCGGATCGTTCATGAGGATCAAGACAAGCGTAGTTCACTTTGATGGATGAGGTTTAGACTTGGTCCCAAAGTTTCTTAGGTATTTTAGCCTCTTACCCACATTAGACACTTTATGCTCTTCTGAGAGAGGCATTAGGCACTTTATGCTCTTTACCCGGGGGAGGCACATTAGGTACTTTATGCTCTTTACCGTGGGCCTTGATCCTTAGTACATTTAAGGATATTATCATTTTAGGTGTTGACCATTTATGGGTACCACCTTCTTTCCTTCCCCTTCTTATGAGTTCAATACATGGATATATTCTCTTCAAGTATGTTGGGTTATTAATTTCTAACAAGGGTGAAGGTATCATGTGTGAGAGGGTATCATTTCCCCATGATGCACTCGATACTTAGTCCTCAAGCACGTGGCTAGACGTGTAGCTAGAGTTGGGTATCCTGCTTGTTGGTATATGGAACCTTCATTTTCGATCCTCCATATTCATAATATGAATTGCATGGATGATGAATCGTAGGATACCTCCATATCCTTGAAGTGTTATACATGACATGGCATCATGCGCTTAGGTATGTTTGGAGTGCGCCTCACGGAGGCTATCTGAAGTCACACTTTTGACACTACACTTACCACTTGGTGTCTTGTGCTTTTCATCACGTTGTCTCGAAGCACTCATGACTTCCAACTTGACCTTAGTTCCCGGATCAAGTTTTAGTGAATTGTCCATTATATCGAGCAGGAGTTGCGATCAGGCGTCCCAGCTAAGATTGCGAGGCTCACCTCGAAAAGCACAACAGGTTTAACTCACGGGGTTCTTGTTGGTAATAGGGTGTGCCATGATTCAGGCGGGCTTTAGAGGCTCGTGAATGCGGATGTCCTTGTCACTTTAGAGGTGTATCGGACCGATATATTTCCGGCCCGGCACTTAGCGAGCAGTAGTTAGGGCCGGTCTCTGCTAAATATGAATATTTGTGCGTTGAATATCTAGAGACCTTGAGAGTTTGCGTGTTTCGGGTAGAAGGATCCTCGGAATTTCATGAGAGCATTTATTTCTTCTTGAACACGGACAACTCTGAGAGAGAGAATCTTACGGCGTCACGCGTATTTAACACCCTCGAACTCTTGGGACCTTAGTCATTTGAGTTTTAGAGATAGTGTTGGAATAAAGGTGGGCTTTCTTCCTCACTTGAAATGCTTATTTGCCTACCGTAGGGGTGCGTATTCCGTTCTTTCACCGTCCGTTATTCCTCCTAGTGGTTTGTGAGTGTGTTGTAGCGGGGATTGAGCGGCGTCTCTTTTTGTCCCTATCTTCATCATCACTTGCGTCCCCAGGTTCAAGAGTTTTAGCATCGTGTTCTTGAACCTAGTCCGAAGTTGAAATCTAGGAGCTTTAGTAGCATAACCCTTTCTTGTGATTGAAACTGGCGCCAGGGCAACAGCGTAGTATTGAAGGTTCTTTTGTTCATCACAGACTTGTGCCTTGTGAGTCTTTAGATGGTTGAGAGACATACGCATGTTCGTCCGGCTATCTTTTAGCTCAAACATTTATGGGACAACGTGGATGTTGTTTTAGATTATGGTTGTGTTTGATGCATATCAAGCGGCCTACGTACCCTGACGGTATTCCTTAGGGATCAAGCCAAACGTAGTTCACGGGGTTCTGACATTTTATTCTCATATCAAGGAGGGTTGGACAGTTTATCCTCATGCTTAGGAGGTTGGATGATTAAGATCACAAATCAGGGAGTGAACAATTTACGCCTCCCGTTCGAGAGAGTGGGGTTGATAGTTTAGACTCGTATCAAGAAGTGTGGTGGGCAGTTTATCCTCCTGCTCAGGAGGGTTGGGTAGTTTATCCTCATGCTCAAGAGGTTTGGATCATTCGTCCTCTCATCCGTGAGGTGAACAATTTATATTCCCGTTCGAGAGTGGGGTTGATAGTTTAGGCTCGTATCAAGAAGCGCGGTGGGCAGTTTATCCACCATCTTCGGGGTTGGATGATTTGTCCTATAGGGAGGTAAACAATTTATACTCTCGTTCGAGAGTGGGGCTAATAGTTTAAGCTCGTATCAAGGAGCATGTTGGGCAGTTTATCCTCGTGCTCAGGAGGGTTGGATACTTTATCCTCATGCTCAGGAGGTTTGGATGATTAGTCTCGTCCGTGAGGTAGACAATTTATACTCGTTAGAAATTAAGGGTTGATAGTTTAGGCTCGTATCCAAGAAGCGTGGTAGGCGGGTTATCCTCATATTCGGGGAGGTTGGATGATTATCCTTTCATCCGAGGTGAACAATTCATACTCTAAGTTCGAAGTGGGGCGATAGTTTAAGCTCGTATCAGGCGTGGTGGGCGGTTATCCTCGTGCTTAGGAGGGTACTTGAGTTTATTTGGGGATATCTAAACCTCGAATTTGGACCGCATGTGCATCTCCACCCGCTTGTTACGATAGTCTCTTTGTCGAGCTTGAAGTCTCGACCCGTCAGCCCTTTTCGTGAAGATGGTGTGTTGTTGACTTACATAGTTAAGCGTGCTTGGCGGACATTAGTTCAGGAGCTTCTACTGTGAGCGTGCTTGTATATGGGAGTCGTCCCACGCCACTTGAAGAACTTGTCTAGAATACTACTTGGTTTGTGAGTAAAGTAGTCCCTTGAGGGGTTGTCTATAGGCGTAAGCGTTGGACCCAATTCTGCAGGGGAGCAGTAGCGTCACGAGACTTGTATTCCAGGCTCGTATATTAGGCGTCCCGTCTCTTCGTTCTTCCTTACTGATAAACATGGGAAGGTAGGCATGAATTTTGCCTTCATCATTTCCCATGGATGAGGGCCTTTACATACACCAATTGAGCTACTAGGAAGTGGCCATCTACAGTATGCCTTCCTCTTGAAAATTTCAAGTTGGGGTAACCCCTTAGTTTGTTCGATTGTTGATAATTTCCATACTTGGCCTTAGAGCTCTATGAGTGTCGCGATCATTCCTTGATGTCTGTTCGTGGATGTATCAGTATAATGGATCATCTGACCTTTGTTTGAGAACTTAATCTTGAGATACCGTTAAGTGGCCATCACGGAGTGTTCCCAGAGGGTTTGTTCATGGGCGTAGTCTTTGAACACCACAGTTCCTACCTCCTACAAGGAATATCCATGCTTTCAGTGTCGTCTTTGAACTCACGCACCACACCACGTTCCGTTTCTGCATCTTTCTTCACCCGATATACCGCGAGTCGACCATAAACGCTCTTAATCGCCTCCCGAGATGTGCTTAGATTTGGGAAGAACCACATCAGCGTGCTTCGTCTTGTTAGCCCCATGTTCAAACATAAGGTAGAGATTTCCTCTTCTATGGCAATTCCTCCATAGGGTGGGAGGTCGTCCTCCCAGAGTCTATCAAGATGGATCTCTTACGAGGTTGGGTTGTGGCGCTTTTACTTTTGCCCCCGATCTCGGGGAAGAGTGGTTTTTCTTTGGTTTTCCTTTAGGAGTTGGGATTGCCCCGAACTGAGATCTTGAGGGTTGTCCCTGCATGTATTTGCTTTGCGAGGCGCCTTTTCTCAACCTGCTGCTATGTAGTGGTTTGTCGCCCCTCTTGATCAAAACACGCGTGGTGGTTAACGAGGAGTCATAAGCTTTGGACCCGTAGTTTCATGCTCGATTTTGGATAACTTTCTTGGCAGATTATGCATAAATCCTTTAAAGTGTCATCCCCTTTACAGTTGAGTGAGGGGTAGAGTCAAGCCTTTAAATACTTGAACTTGAGATCTTCCTCTATACGCCAAAGTTGAGGTAACTTCTTGAGGTAATGGAGGTACTTGGGGCGCCTTTGGCCCTTCCTCCTGTTGGGATTTGCCATTTTTCTTGTAATACTTGGTATCAGCAAAGTGAGATTCTTCTATTCTGAGTATGTATTTTAAATGCCTTAACTGTGAAGTGAGGGGCGGCATTCTTGTTGTGGATCAGTGCTGTAGTAGGATATTATATGTGACCTTGACATCATCGCGTGGAACCAAATTGTGGTTTCCAATTCCGAAGTACCACCCAGTGTAGGGCACACTTTCGGCGTTCGCTCCTCGCTTGAGTAAACCTTGAATGATAATGTGAGAGATTGTTGTAAAGGCTTCGGTTGAGATGCCTAGCGGTTTTAATATGCGGAGTGGTAGGATGTTTACAAGCGATCCCTCTATCTACCGACATTTTGCTTATTAAACTTTCGTTTACATAGCGACACATAGAGAGTGGTTTATTATAGTACCGTCTTATTTATCACCGCCAATAATACGTAGTAGCTCGATTTCGTCAACTTTAACACATACATGGCATTGTTAAATTATTCGTCATCCGAGTAGTTGGCCCATGCTTTCCCGGAGATGAGCTTGCTCTCCCAAAGTCAACAGTGCCCGATTAAGAATTTGGGCGATGGTGAGGTTATATGGTTGGAAGAGACTTTGTCTTCTTCGAGTTATTGCTCACTTTCTTGCGAGATCCATCTCTCGCTCCTTGAATATGAAGTATTTTTAAATGGGATACCCTAGTATCCTATGATACTTAATAGAAGTTGGGGAACTTAGTGCTTCGGTTTGCCTCCTCGGGTCTCCTTTGACTCACAGGAGTTCTATGAGTTTTGCTTTCGTACTACATCAAACATTGAGGGAGCATCGGACTCAAGGAAGGGATAGTCCTTCTATTGCATCTCTTAAGTGTGAGGCGTTCCTTCTTTCCAAAGTCCAAATCCGCCCTGCGACCTTAGTTCTAAAGGAGAACTTTATTGTTTTTGATGAATCCATTAATGCTTTCTTTGGCAGGCATCTTTTTGGCTAGCAGCTCGTAGCCGAGTAGGGCGGGAGAAATAGAGGGGGCGTCCCCTTTGTTTGCAGGAATGATGAGTTCCATGTCGTGAGCTCTTGTTGCCGGTGCTTTCGAAGAATCGAGAAGTATTCCACGCATAATGTACTACGAGTCCCGGTCGTACGCGTATACACATCGATAGCCGTGACTGCGAGAGTCTGTCTTTGCACTTCAAGTTCAAGCTTCTCCATTTGTTGATAAAGTCTATAACTGACTCTCATACTACTGTTTTGTAGTGATTTAGCTCCATCGTACTAATTGTCCTCTTGTCTTGAAGAAGCGGTTGAGAAACTCGCTTTCTAGTTGGAATCAACGTCTATGGAGGTAGGCTCAGAGTTATTATACCGGTCGAGAATGCATTCCATTTGAAAGAAGCCCGAGCGAACTATTTGACCATTTCATCCCGTCGGTCCAGCATTGTTCTGGTCTGACAAAGTGAGGCTATATGTTGTTGAGGTTCCCATTTCCGTAAGTGTTGAACTTGGGTAGGCGATAACCTTTAGGCATTTTTAGAATTTGGTCTATACGCGGAAGATGTAGGGCTTTAGGTAGGTGTATAGAAAGTGACTCCCGATGCCGCTGACCTTTTATTGCCCACAGTATATACTCCTTGAGGATCATCTTTGTTGGAATCATTCCGTCCTACTTTGGAATGATAGGAGCTTCCCTACGTTCTCGTAGGTCACTGTGATGAACACGAGGCCTTATATGGGGGATAGATGGGACATCCCACATCTCTATTCCGAAGGTCATAGGCACCTCTTTTTTATTTTAGAAGCGACCCCTCTTGATCGGCTATCTTTCTTGACATACGGCAGTAAAGTCATCTTGATGTTCATTTTTACCATGAAGTTTTCTAAATCCAGTTAGATGTGACCATCACGCTCTTCCAAGAAGGCAATAAATGCGGTGCTAGGAAGTTTCTTGGTCGGTGTATGAGTCGGACTCACGATTGGAGATCTAGTAAGGGTGAAGCCCAGGCATTATATTTCACAGTTTCTTGAATCTTCCGTGACTTGTCATTGAGAAGTCCTCAAATATTTGTTGAGAAGGTTCCTCAGCTAGCACTATGCGCCTAGTTGCTTCTCTTGTTGTGACTTGTTATAACTTTCGAGGCTCGTGATAATATGTTAGCCAAAAGATACTTGACGGTCGGTGAGGAACATCCTTTATTTGGTTCGATGTATTCACTTGGTTGCCTTGTGGTGACTCCTTCTCCTTGTAGTATCTTCAGGTACATGGAGAGAGGACTTGAGATAGTCCTTTGAAATATCTCGGTTGTCGGCCCGGTGAAGGGTAGTTAATGATCCAGGCGTGCCTGGTGTAATCTGAAATTTTTTATTATTTATCTTAGGGGTACAAAATAAAACCCACTTTAGGAGAAAATTCCTCAGTGTACATGTTTTAATAAATCGAAGAGGATTGACTGTCCAAACTATAAGTCCCTAAGAGTTTGCTGACAATTTGTGAGATGCTGGACTTGTTTGACTTGATTTGGTCTTGATAGAAGCTTGGTATGAGCTCGGCTTGATTTGAGCTTGACTTGAGCTTGATTTGACTTGATTTGAGTTGGATTTAGATAGAAGCTCTATGAGCTGGATGTATGTCCTGGTCTTGATGGACTTGAGATTGGTCTGGACTTGGATATGGTCGAACCGGAGCATGGCGGCGTATTCCCGTATTGGTATATGGACTTGATCTTGGGTCTTGGGGCTTGATCTCCGATCATATTTATTCTGAGAAGTGTCTTTGCGGTGTAGTCTTCACCTTTTGGTCGGACTTGGGATATGCCCAAGTGGGACCAGTAGGCAATGCTACTTGTCTTTGATGGGACTTTGTAACTTGAGAGACTACTTCTCTTTAGTGGGACTTGATTTGGGATAGAAGCTCCGAGTTGTAAGTACATGTGAATAGAAATGCACGGTAGAGTGGGACTTAGTGAGATTTGACTTCATTTCAAGCTTTTGCAGCAGCCTCTGGGCATACACGGCTTGTTGATGTAGTGATGATAAGTATGAAGGTGGGACGTCCCGACATTGTTGATGATACTAATCAAGCAGGCATGGTCCTTTGTAGCGTGTTTCCTTCCCGAACTCCAGCTATAGGGACTGAATGTTCAGTGTTAGAACTTGATGAATCAAACTTGGGGGTACAGAGGTGTTCATGCAAAGATTTATAAATAATCGAGGTGTTTTGGCTTATTCCTAAATATTTGGAAGGCGTTCTGAGGGTCGTGTCGGATTCTCATCGGATTGTGCTTCGACTTTAAATTATTGTCTTTGTGCAATAATTTTTTATTTCAAGTGCCTATTTGGACATGCGGAAGGTGTTTTCCGACCACATGGTGTTTCTCTTAGTGGTTGAACTTGCTTTCGAGAGAATTTCGAGAGAGGTGTCTCCATATTTTACCGAGACATTTTTGTTTGTCGAATGAGAATGAGATGTTAATTCGAAGATATAAGGGGGGTATTTATAGGCAATTTGGACTTTGAATGCCTTCTAGTGTGGTTGGCCAAGTTTTGATTTCAGTGCGCGTCTTAACGTTCGAATTTTGAGGCAAGATATGAGCCGTCGGTTATTTAGGAATTATTCTCCTCCAAGAAATCAAAATAAGGTACTATTTTGATCGAAAAGATATTCCGATTTTAGGTCGAATGGTTTTCATGTGACTCAGGACCTTTTGGAGTATTTATTTGACAGCATAATACGGAGTCTATTTTGATCTCCGAAACTTTTGAAGCTTCAATTTTAGCCCCTAGGGCCGATTTTAATCCAATAAATTGAGGATTTTTTAGTCTCGAACCCTAAATTTAATGAACCTTTAATTCGGGGCTATTTTTCCGGAAACCCTTGTTCGTACGAGGGTTTCACATTAAATTTAGGGCTCGATCAAGGGAGACACAACCCACGTCATTTTTAGTGACTCACGATTTTAATTAATTTGATTAAATCATCTTAATCATTTTAATTTATTATTTAATAAATTTTCAGTAGTTAATACAATTCCCATTCTACACATTGTGAAAGATATGGATGAAATCATGTCCAAGCAGACTTGATTGTAAATAATTACTTGATAGTGCATTAACTATGAAAATATAAATGTAACTATAATATAAATTTAATATATTCATTTTTATTATTTCTCGAAACGTTGAGTTCGATTAGAAAGAAATTTCAAACCAATTAAAGTTCGAAGAACTAACAATTGTTGGATGTATTGGATAAGTTAGGACAAGTGATACTCGCATGCTCTATTGGGTTGGAATAGTTGGATAACCTTTGAATAAGTTAGAATGTTAGATTAATTTAGAGATTGGGTTAGAAATTGGAATAGTTGGATAAGGAAGTGATGGACTAGTCTATTTTTTAACCGAACTGAACCAAACATTCGATTCCAACAACAGCGAATTAAACCTTGAATCGAACTTTGAATCAAACATACAAAGACATATCTACATACTACTTTACCTAAAAAACACTAAGAATCTATTTGATTCAAGTGTTAAATATATCAGACAATGTTCTGGAGATAAAACAGAAAGAAATTAAGCATGTAATACAAAGGAATGTGAAGGCCAAATTATGAGAACAGTAGTCAGTTTCAACACTTAGATTTAACTATTGGCTGATGGTATACAAAAGAATCTCAGTTTGCTTTCAAGCAAATCCTATATTTGTTACAGAATGAGAATTTACAATATGAATCTAGATGGAGGAAAGTTGAGAAGAAAGAAAAACAAGAAGGAAAGAGCATTAAAATTATGTATTTCCAATTTACAGTGTTAAGTTTTCACTCTTTTTGTCAAGAAGAAAGCGCGAGTTCAGCCCATGCCAGAGAAGACGCCATGAGCTCTGCAGAAACAGAAGTATCGATATTGTTCTCGAGCAGGGAGCATAACTCCGGCATATTGGTCCTGTTGTTGGGTGTTTGATGGAGACATAAATTCACTACTTGACATATCACTTTGAGATCTTCATGTTTGAAATGTTTTAACTCAGTATCCACCAGGTGAGGCATTGCTTCTGAGTCTTTAAGAAATTCTTTTGCCTAAAGATGACTCGGAGAAAATTGGAAATAGTTAATATCATCAACGATAAAATTCGGAATTAGATGTGTTGTATGTAATGTACTCACCCAGTCAACCATGAATCCTTTCTCCTTACTGTATGGGGATCTTCCACTGATGATTTCGAGTAGGAGTAACCCAAAAGCATATATGTTGCCCTGGATATCAACATGCCTCCCCTCCATAGAACTTGGAAGAACACAGATATCACCTTGATTATTTATAGAACCAGCATTTTTTTCTGATCGTGAAAGGATCGTCTTCCAACTCTCAAAATCAACCAGCTGCAAATATATTGGTCAAAGTTAGCAAGGCGTTAAGAGGATGCCACAATACAGTTCTTGAAGTTGTTTGAAGTTTCGAGTACCTTGGGAGAAAAATCTTCTGTCAGATACACAGCATTAGAGTTCAATTGAGACAAGGAAAATGGTGGATCAATTTCTGCGTGAAGATACTTTAATCCCTTGGCGATGCCAATGGCGATCTTCATCCGCCTTGTCCAAGATAATTGACATCCATCTCCATCTGAAATGATTGGAAAACGTTCATGCTTCTGCCAATTAACATATAGAAGAGAACACTTGCAACCATAGAGTAATAAGCAAGGGAGTGAAAAAACCAAACAACTCACAGTGAAGATGCTCATGTAGTGTTCCATTTGATGCATACTCAAATACCAGCATCCTAGTGAAAGGACTACTCTCTCGACAGTATCCTAGCAGTTTTCCAGCATTCTCATGATTTAATCTTGCCAAATCTGCAACCTGTGTGAAGTGAACTAATCAATGAAGGATATTATTGACATTACATATTTTAGAGATAATCAGCCATAGAGGCTACATCATGTCAACCAAGAAATGTAAATTGCTACCTCTTTCTGAAAATAAAGCTCGAGATAGCCAGTCCAATGTTCTTCTTTGACGCAGAGAGATATTACAGCAATCTCTGGTCCTCCTTTAATGGTGCCTTTGTATATATTGCTATCGGGAGAGGACCCGATAATGTTACTAAAATCTTCACATGCAATTTCAAGTTCTTGTCGGCTGTATTTAGCCACATCTTTCAGCATCTCAGAATCTGCAGATATCAAACTTTTCATTAGTTGCTGGTATGCTGCACTGAATATAAAAAACTGTCTGACAGATCATGGTTTGATGGTGCGATACATACTCAAAATAGAGCAAAGAAGAGAGTAGAGGAAGACCAATCTATGTACACTGTCAGATAATCTTTCCCACTTCCGGATTTTTTCCAAGGTATGATGATAGCTGATTTACTTTTGCACTTCTGAACAGCAGCAATGAAGGCCACAAGGATAAGACAACCCACCATAACACCTGTTCCTATCTCTAGGGCCAAGAGCCAAGTAGGCTTAGATGCAGAAACATGACGCTTGGGTCTATCTGCTACTGGGCGTTGCTCTGGATGATCTCCAGAATGTGATTTTGCCGGTGAACTACTACCTAGAAGAGATACAATTATTACAAACAATGTACATCAATACCATATTTAAATTTATTTAAAGCAATAAAAACATGTTGATGTAAGAAAATGAAATAGAGAAAACTACAAACAACATATTCTCATTGGTTTTTCATAACTAAGCATTCACATCTACTAAATACAGATGTAAATGTTGAATACTGATCAGGACTCAAAAAAGGTTCACCAAAGATTATGTAATTGCATCAGCCTTTACAGGGCTCAGTCACATAGCAAATTTTCTAGGGTGACATACCACACTGAGCAGATGGCCGCTGTATAGGATCTTTATCATTAAGGCAATTCCCCTGGAAGCTGGATCTATGCATAATAATAGGCAAAGGTAAGAAAGAAGGATTAAAACGAAAATACGATGTGCACAATGGGTAAATAACTTTACATACCTAACATATTCCAAGCACTTTGGTATATTTCCAACAAAGAAGTTGTATGAGAAATCTGCGGCTTTCAATTTAGAAGAGCGGCATAAACCTGTTAGCTGGCTACTTGAAACATACCTGATGCATAAATAATTGTCAGCCAGCGGTAACATGTAAAAAATAATGCATGTAATAATGTACAAAATCACAGACGATCGGATGAAATGACAGTAATTGAACGAGCACTTCGGGTTTTGGAAATAAAGAGGAAGACAATTCCATATGTAGATGGAAACTCAAAAACATGGACACCAAAATAGAGCTAATATGTTCAGTACAAATTTACAATCCACTTCACGCAAGCTACCTTATCCTAATTATTTTGAAGGACTAATAAATTCTCCATATTATATACAGTTCAAAGATTTCTGGTTTGAGGTTGCTTCATATCCAAATATAGCGTCCTCGAGAGTACTCAAGATCAATATGTTAGGTCTTACGTAGAGTAAGAAGATCTCGAAAATAGTAAGCATTCTTAACAACACACAATCCTTTTGCTCTTTCCTTTTTGTTTGTTTTCTTTTCTGTTTCAGAATAAGGCAAGAATAATCTCTTGAATTTTGTGAAAGATGCATCTAAAAATCAATCTCCCCCAACCATCAAAATCCACATGTCCCAATGCCTTTGAAGAGCGCCCACCTAAGCGGGTTGAGGTAATGTCGGATAGTACGCAACCTAACCCCTGTGATAACAGGGGGATGTATCGAAATTGACCCAAAAGTGGAGTGCAAAGGCTATATATTACTTCACTAAAGATAAGAAGCGTAGGTAGTGTAACAAGCCATTTTCATTTATTAAACTATATCAAAGAGCCAGAGAGTGTGAAATCTTCGACTCCAGGACTAAAAATGAAATGTAACAGCAAGAGGAGGACGAATAGGCTGTGAAAAGACAATCGACTTTTCACTAGAACCTACATACATGCCATGCATATTCGATTGATACTCAGAGCCATTACTAGCAGGAACCGTTCCCTGAAGCTTATTTCTATCTAGGCGTAGTTCTTCAAGATATTTTAACTCCCCTAATTCAGGAGGCAACCTTCCTGTTAGCCCATTGGACTGCAAATTTCTGCAAGAACATAAATAAACTAAGAAAAGTAATTCAACCAAATCGTGTAACAATGGATATTACATCCTCCACATATTTTCACTTACATCTTCATGATGTTCGATAGATTTCCAATCCCTGGAGGAATGGGTCCGGTTAGCTGATTCACTCCCAAATCTAGGACCGTAAGGTTATTTAACATGCAGATTTCCTTCGGAATTGTACCGATTAACAGATTGTCGTGTAATACCCTTCAAGTATCAGTAAAATGTCTTAACTTCATACTCATATGTTCTAAGACTAATTGTTGAACAAACTTTCAGAATCATTAATAGGACCCAATAGACTTACAGCTCTTGCAAGAATGATAGCATGTACACATTTGGTGAAAGAAACCCTTTTAAAGATGCTCCAGAAATATTACTGCATAAAATAGTAACACAAAAATGGTTAAATGAGTTAGCTACTGAAAAGTCCATAATATATCTGCAGTAAATTGGCATTGGATCAGAAATTATATTCTTACATCTTAACCACATGATCTTTATCTATAGAACAAGAAATGCCAAACCAATCACAAGGATCTGAATCTAAAGCATTCCAATTTGACAAAGCTAGAAGAGGGTCCTCATATATAGCTTCCTTGAAGTCATTAAGAGCAAAAACTGGGCAAAAATAGGCAGAAAACTCAATTAGGAAAAACATCTACTAAAATAAGCAACTTTTCATGCAATTACTCTGAAATGAATAATAAACAATTCTATCTAAGATCCTTGAAAAGTCACACATCATCCTACATTAACATTAACAATAGTAGTAGGCACCCTGTGATAACAAGGAGGTTGTTTCGGAATTGACCCTAGAGTAGAGTGCAAACACTATCTACTAATTCAAGACAAATAATAAGCCTAGATAGTGTAATGATCCATTTTGATATATTCCGTTATCAAGAGATCACATATCATCCTACATTAACATAAATCTGTATTAACATCCTTAGCAATACTTTCACATAAATCAAGAAAAGGATAATTAAGATCTAAAAGAACAATACTACAAATTGAATAAGCACATACTTTCAGTTTGTGTAAATGCAGAGCAAAGCAAGAGAGATAGCCCAAAACCAAGCAAAACAACAAGTTGAAATCTACACAAAGATCTCATCTTTACTTGCAATAACCAGTCCCTAGTAATCAAAGTACAAATGCAAACAACTATACCCCAAAAATCCATAAAACAAAAACCAAAATAACCAAAAAAAAACTGCTAAATTGGCTAAAAATGGAATCTTTTTCACTAAACACTTCAGATACAAAAAAATATATATATATATATATATATATTAATGCCACTAAAATGAAAAATCCACTTCTCTTAGCCAATAAAACAGAAAAAGGCCTAAATGAAAAATAAATCAGTGCCCAGTAACTAAATAATTATAAAAAATAAAAAGAATCTCTCAAGTTGGTTAAAAATGGTATCTTTTTTTCAAGAAACACTCCAGCAACATGAAAAAAGAAGAAATATTAATGCCACTAAAATGAAAAATCCTCTACTCTTAGCCAAAAATCAGCAATGCATAAATGAAAAATAAATCAGTGCCCATTAAGTAAATACTTAAAACTGAGCAAATCAAATGGAAAAAATCTTAGAAAAGAAGATAAGAAGAAAAAATATTAATGGCACTAAAATGAAAAATCATCTTCTCAAATGAATAAAAATGAGAAATTAGTGAGTGGGCAATAAGTGAAGAATTAGTAGAATTAGTAAAAATGAGGAAATTAAATTAAATGAGGAAATCTTGAAAAGAAAGAGAGAGTTGGTGTCAGAAATGGACAGAGACTCAACAGCAAACAAGATAATTGTTGAGATAAAAGAATATGTAACAAAATACTTTGTAGAAAAAATTTGGCTGGTAAATGGGCAACACTATATCACTCACTCAAATAGCGTTTTCTTAAACGACAATTTTACCCTTAATAAAACTTCCAACTACTACACTTTACAAATGGTATAGGCAAAATAGTCATTTCATTCCCAAAATCAACACTATTCGAATCACAGATAACAACCCAGTTGCAATATGTAGGAGGTCGGAACTCGTTTATAAAATTCCGACCTGGAAGTCCCAACCTCGGGGCAATTTTTGGGCATAAGAATTCGGACTTGGGACAAGGGACGGCAAGTCCCGACTGAAGTTCTAATGTGGGGTCCGGATGCAAATAATTTAATGCTGTTTTGAAAGATTTCTACCATTGGCTTCATTATTCTGTTGTGATTTGCACTCCAGAATTGCCACCATTCCACCTGACTGCATCTTCACATCAGTTTTTAACCACGAAATCTCAGGTCCGATTTAATTCTCAAAAGATTATTTTCTTCTATTCATTATATCCGAATTCAATATATATCATCCTGCCTCGTCTGTCATTGCATCCCCGACGAGATTCGGAAGTTATTTTAAGCATTTTAATCACAATAAATTCGCCAGATCCCAACAACTGCATCGTAGCTGGCCAGAAGACGTATGATCGCCGGATACCCAACCACGCAGATCAGAATGGCCAGAAGCCGGCTGTCACGGATACCTGTTACTGTCATAGCTCGCTGTAAGTCATGACGCCGGATAACCGGCACCGGCATCTAAACCAAGTTTATCGATCAAGCGCTATTCGTAGATTGTGACGACCGGGCCGAAAGCATTGGCTGACGCAAGGCGCTGCCGGCTGGCAGACTAACGCGAAGACGGTATTTACCTAGTGTGTTTTGAACATCACATGATTTGCCACTGTAGATTTCTGGTAAGCTCGCTCAAGCATTTAAGATCCACGGAGACTCGGCATGTGGGCGATGCCAAGTTGACATCACGGGTTATCACCGAAGATCTTGCTCCGAAAAGTCATCTGGAAGCATTTAAGCGATCCCGGAGGAAATTTGTGATAATGGGTGATGCAGGTTTTGACGCATTTACGACGGGCTCGAACTCAAGCCGAGGATCTGTACAAACTACGTGTAAAAAATCTATTGCAGTTTCGATTATTAAACGGTCGTCGTGGGAAGCATGTGGAGTTTCTTGACGTTAGAAATGGATGTCAGCCGGTAAAATTCTTATGTCAGGTACTAACAGATACTCCGGAAGTTTTGGGAGGCCAAGAAAAGCCAAACGAAGCTCAGACAAGGTTGTATTAAGCGCCCTAGCCGACGTAATACAAAACTTTGCCTGGTGACGAAGTTTCTCGAGACGCCAGTATGAGCACGCCGCTGCTTAAGCGTCCAAGGTTAGCGAACTTTGTACAAAGTTGTAACCGTGTTGTATCGCATGAATCATCTAAGTTAGTGGACGATTGTAAAGTCGACGCGAGAGGCGTTTCCCACCTCCAAAGGATTTGCTAACCGAAGAAGTACAGGTTCTAATCAAATATCGAAGGTCAATCAGAACGACTCGCCGAGTCGCACGCCTCGGCGTCGAGTCGCCATCAACTCAGATATCTCGAGTCACCATACGATTTGCTGACACAAAAATCACCGCTTAATAACCCATAAAACCTCGATAATTTGATAAACAAGAAAACAAATAAAAAATTTAAATGTCAGACTACCGAAGCTAACTATCGTGGCATTCCTAACACAACCAAAGCATAAAAACTCCATCAAAACCAAGTCATAAAATATCCTACAAAATAGTTTACAATTTCAACATCCCAAACAAAATGTAAAAAAAACTGAGTACATCAAAATAGCAAAAGTGATGACTGCCGAGGATCCTAAATGGTACTGTTCCTCGCCTAAGTAAATCAACGGACACCCACGACTCGCCGACTTCACAAAGGCACCCGCCAACTGGGCTGAAGCTCGACAAATTTTGTGGAAACGAATCACCCGGATGGTAACTTACCCACATCCGAATGAGGTACACAATAAAGGATATATACGTAGCGATAAGATAGATAGATATATTTATATATACGATACGGAAATATACCAATTATCCAAGGCATCATAACAGAAATAATCATCATTAACAAATACACACATTATAGAAGACGCAATTTTACGCGAACTCACACATACCTCCCCATATCTTATATCAGTTATAATCACACGAGGAAAACAAAGAAATTTCACAACCCGACGCTCATACTACAACAAATAATAAAGTAACTTACTTAAAATGAAACACAATAACATCATATATCACATTTCGCCCTTTTCCCGGCGCTCAAATTCCTTCGAACACCCAACAACAACATACCCTTTCCGGCGTGCTCACCTTTCGAACACCCAACATCGGCCATATCCTTCTCCCCGGCAGCTCACCCTCGAACACCCCACACCATCTCGTATATCCTCAAATCAACAAGTCACAAATCACACATATAATACCAACCATACAACATCACACAATAATCTCAATGTAGCATTCATAATATACACGATACACAAATTTCGTATAGGACCCATACTCAAACAAAAATATACTCACAGATACGTCCATAACACAAATATACTCAACTTGAATACACCCAAACATATTCATACTCAAAGGACCTACACTCAACATACATGTGCTTAACCATGAATACCACAAAAACAAACATACCATGATGCATCTAACCCAACAACCGTACAAGTCAACATTTACAATTCCACAACTATACATACAGATAAGTTTAGAACACGTATAATAATAAATAATCAACTTCACCATATACTTCAATTAAACATAAATAAAGTAACAAACGAGTGATAATTCCCCACCTTGGCTAAGCATCACTCACCAAGCAAATAATCGATCCTCACGCTCGGTTCTTAATGGCCACGAAGTCCGAACAAAAACATCCAAAATATAATTACTACTGTATCAATTTCCCAACCCCTTATCCTAATTCAATTCCTAACTTTTCAACCCATTTTAGTTACAATTTGACCACTTACGCCAGATTGCTAATTATGGTTCAATAACAACTACGATTTAATTTAATGCCACTACCCCGACTAATCCCCATAATCCGCCCATACTCATCCAACTTACTAACATTTCCAATCGAGATTTCAATCAACAAATTTCAACTTTTCAAATTAGTTAAGCCATTACTAGCAACCTCCTTAATCCCAGGTCCGCTTACTACTCGAAATCTACTAAACTATTTTCAACGTATTTTCTTCCAACACTTATAACTCATAATTTCATTCCAAAACAATCACAATAACGTTCCAATAACATATTTATACTATCAACCACATTTTTAGAGAAAGTCAACCCACAATCACTCAAGTCAACTCGACTATAATAACACTTTCTACCCTAAATATCGATCATTATCAATTCATATATATTATAATTCTAGTTTCTGCACTATAATTACATTCCAAAATATCACCCAAAACCAAAGTCAACCCAAAATTTCAAAAGTCAACTCCGCCCTAAAACGTCCGAAATTCCACCTCAAACACGATATTTCAACTCAATAATAATCTAATTTACAATCCAATAATCAATCGGAAAGAATAAATTCAAAATACAAAAAGCCAACGAAAAGTAAACTCAAGCGATCTCCCAAAATATTCAACAAGATCGGACCTTTTCTACCTTAAACGACGAGACTTTACGGTAGGAACTCCAAAAAATTTGAGGCCCGTTCGGTAGCTGGTGAGAAAATCAAGCAAGAATGAAAAAAATGAAAACCCATGTCAAGGCAGATGGTAAGAGAAGCGGAAATGGGCTTTGGGGCTCGCCTGCTTTGGATAGCTAAGTAGTCAAGGCTTAAAACCCACCGTAGAAAACTTTCGCGACATTTTATTCATCACGCCTCAGTTTTAATCGACTTATAAATCAACTTCCGAACTTTTATATTTATTGTACATAAAGCATAGTTGGCTTTTACTTACAAAATAAATTTTAAAATATCCCATTTTAATTTATTAATTAACTAACGTTACCCGCTTACATCAATGAATCGAACAAGCTGAGTCATTTGACACCTGAAAGTGAAAAGCAGAAGAGAATTACTGATGACCAATCGTTTCGGAAGTTGCCTCAAGGTGCCCGGGATGCAGATTTGTGAAGATTTTTCGCGTGTGCGTAGAACATGGGGCGTATAATTTTAACGTGAAAGTCCAAGAGACAAAGGTTTTGGCTATGTTCCCTTTGATAATGTTTCAAGCGATATCTAAATTCCATATCTTTGACGCGAAAAGACATTAAAGTCGTGTGGATCAACTTCAAATGAGTTCGGGATGATGAACTTAGGTAAAGATTCTCCAGACAAGTTTGAAGACTATGATCCCAAATTTTCTTCAAGTAGACATAGAAAGGAAGAAAACATTTGGCCGCAAATGTAGGAGATCGATGGTGTCGAGACTGCTGTCCGACCTGTGTCCCACTCCTCGCAATTTTAGCAGAGAATTCGACTTAGACGGGAAGATGCTAAGTCCAAATCTGGTCCCGACGCTGGTCCGATGCAGCCTAATCTATTACGGGTTTCAGCCTTTACCATAATTTCCTATTTCGTTTTAGGTTTTAGACTTACGATCTTGTAGTCTATATATATGAGTCACAGGAGTCTCTAAGCGAAAAGGTGGAAACACCACCACCCCAACGGTGGTCGGAAATCAACCCCAGAAGCTGTAATGCAGAAGTTTATTCTATTCTTGTAGTTCATGAGTTTATCATAATTCTCATGGCGCTTGTAAAAAGAAATGTTTACGCATCCAATGGTAGAGCATTCATTTAGACGGTGCCCGGATTTCAGCGGTAAAACATCCGCATTGGTGGCGCGCCGCTGAAAAGAGGTTCTTGAGTCTTGTAACAATCTTCTTCATGATATTATTAAGGATTCCGCAGCAGTCGATATACCTTCACATTGGGCGTAAACTGTGGTAAAATTTCGCGTTCCATTTAATGTCCAGATTATTTTTTTTCTATTTGTCATATTTTACTCATTGCGAGAATAACTTGGCCATTTATTGTCAAGTATCCTAGAATTTAGATCTCGAAGTATTTTCAAGCAATGATTATCAATAATGACAGAGTGATTCTAAACAATACTCAATAAATAAATAAATAAGTGGATAAAATGATCGAGACTACCACGACCTGAAGTAGAATGTGAATCTTATCTTTGGCAATGTGGTACCAAGTAGCTGAGTAGAGATTTTACGATTTAATAATATTACTTACAAGTCCTCATTACGTGTCTCGACCAAAAAAGTTGGTAGTAGTAACTCCATGATTCACACAAAGACTAACTCGACTCATCTCGCGAAATATAATCTCTATCTTGTTTTTGTTTTTGTGATTGATAATGGTGGTTTTTATTAGTGGTTTTAGGTTGTGAAAAATGGAAATTCAAGAAAATTATTATATACGATTAGTGAAATTAAAAGGTCTAACATTTTTAAACTAATGTGATTTATCAAAGGCTGTATTACTTTTAATCATTTATCCGATTGGGGCTGACTGAGTGTGAAAATTTGAAATTAAACTAGATAAAGCTATTCAATATAAATTTAGTTGAATGTTTTAAAATATTATTTTGAAGTATCATTAAACGACATTACATCCTATTTGTTAGTTAATAAAAATAGGGTGAATCTAGATTAATCGAGGTGAAACATTTAACGCAGCGAACACAAAAAATAACCCCAAACAAAGAAAATTAATTAACCTACATTCACTAAATCCAAATGGGACTCACTAAAAGTCCAATATCCGATCTGACAATTTGTGAGGAATAACTCACGCTGATCTTTACATACCAAAGAATCCAAAGATTTGGACGCTTGCTAACGAGCTCACGTAATACCTCAAATTGAACGACGAGACTCCTAACATGGATAATTGGGAATTCGGAATCCAATGAGGTAATGCTTGTACCACTAGCCATGGAGGCAGAAACTAATTATTTCTTAACATGGCTTTGTCGTTCATTATGTCATATTTTATATTACATTTAATTCTAGATTAAATTGAAACGATTAATTTTATATATATTTTTATAAAATTAATTTTAAAATAAAAAAATAAAATATGTATCATGATTTTAAAGAAATCTTGATCATGAATGAGATAATGAAGACGTGTCAAGCTACCATCACTTTCTTATATTCTTTTTCTAAAAGAAATAAGAAGTTCAGAACAAAAACTTGAACTTCAAACTTAATCAATGGAATTCGTATTAAGTTATAATAGTAAGGTATGGGTATTATTAGTCAAATTTATTAGATTAAAATTGTAGGCATCTACAAGACAACATCATAACTAAATTAAAATAATGTCAAGTCATGCGCCTGGCTAAAATGACGCGACAAGTTCGTTTTAATACATCATTGCTTCTCAAGATGCATTTTAAAAAATCAAATACATCAAAAAAGGCCTAATTTATTTTGTCATGGTTCATATTTGTTTTTCTTCTAAAAAGATCGTTAAAAAACTGCTAAGGTATTTACTTAATTACAATTCACACAAATAAGACATGAGCCAATAAAGAAAAAATTTTAATGTAAACTATCAATAATAAACGAGCAAAGCCGCAGAGGCGGAGTTGTGAGAAAGACGGAAATAAAATTTAATTTATGTTTTCAATAAATTTCGAAAGAAACTTTCACGCACAAGATACCCGGCCAAAATGGTAAGCGCCGCAGTTCTTAAAAAGGAAAAAAGGGGAAAAAATTAAAAAAAATAAAAAAAATTCACGCACCGCGATATGACGACAACTCGGGTGCATCACATGCGCAGTTCCTTTTTATACTACCTATTTAGCAAAACCAAGAATAGGTCAATAATGCTAATAATAGTTCTTAATATCAATCCGACATTTTCTTTATGTAACAAATATTTTATTAAATGCTTGATACTAAAAGAACATAAAAAAAGAGTGAATGAAAACGGATTGAATAATAAATGATAGAGGCCGGTGACGGTAACAATAAAAAATTGTATGCCGAGGCGAGTTAAAAAGCATCGAAACAAAATTTAATTATGTTTTTAATAAAATTCTCACGCATAAACTTTTTAATGAAGTAAAGTACAACCCTCTCAAGCTAAAAAAAAGCAAAAAAAATTAATCGGCCACGCACCGAAAATATGGCGACAACTCATATCAATCTGATTGTTGTTCTTCATATAGCAAATGTTTTATTAATGCAACGCTTGATACCGAAACAAGATAAAAAAGAGGAATTTAAAAACGGATTAATAATAAATGAGCAAATGCCGGTATCTGCAACAATTAAAAATTGTAGGCCGAAATGGTAATTGGGTGTTAATTTTTAAAACAAAATTTAATTACGTTGGCCAAGCCAATTGTGAAAGACTTTGCGACAAAATTTAATTCATGCTTTTCAATAAAAATTGGGCCGCATAACTTTCAAAACTGGGCAGCGCACAACCCTCTAAAGCTAAAAAATTCACGCGCTGAGCATGGCTATTATTATCAACCCGGGGCGCATCACATGCGCAGCCTTTTATACTACCCATACAAGTAAAAACCAAGAAACGGTTAATAGTAATGCTGTAGTAATATTCTTAGTATCAATCCGATTGTTTTTTCTTCACATATCAAACGCTTTACTAACGAAATATTTGATACGGCAGCTAAAGATAAGCGAGAGAGCTGAACTGATTAATAATAAAATGATGTATGCCGGCATCTTAACAATAAAAAAATTACGCGCTTGCATGAGTCGTGGTGAAAGATCGAGAAAAAATTTAATTATGTTTTTACAAAAAATTTTAGCCGCATAACTTTTAATACGCAGCGCATAACCTCTCTCAACTAAAAAGCAAAAAATTAAAAAATTAATCGCCACGCACCGAAAATATGACGACAACTCATATCAACTGATTGTTTTCTTCATATAAAGAAATGTTTTACTAACTAAACGTTTTCGATAATTTTGCAACAAGATAAAAAACGCGAATGAAAACGCGATCAACAATAAAAACGACAGAGCTTTGCATTTAGAATAATAAAAATTGTAAGGCCGACGCAGTGAATCGCAAAGACGAAGACAAAATTTAATTATTGCTACGGCGGCGTAATCAAAGTAAGACGATTCAAAATTTAATTACAAGCTAATAAAAATTCAATGCATAATTTCACGTCAAGGTAGCGCATAACCCTAAAGCTAAAACAAAAAAGGCCGAAATATGACGACAACTCATATCAATCGATTGCTTTCTTCATATAAAGAAATATTTTATTAACGAAAACGCTTCGACATGCGCACAAAGCATAAAAAAGAAATGAATTTAAATAATAAAACGATAGAGTTTGTACAGAATAATATAAAATTAGAGACCGGCAAGTGTGAATGCAGAAAGACGACAAAATTTAATTACGCTTTCGCCGGCGAAGCTTAATCGCAGAAAGACGGAAACAAAATTTAATTATATTTTTAATAAAAAGTTAAATGTACAACTTTTAATGCACAAGGTACAATCTTCTAAAGCTAAAACCAAAAAAAAAAGGAAAAGTGAAAGAAAAAAAAGCCACGCACGCCGCAAATGTTACGAAACGCGTGGAGAACACTCGTACTACTCTTTTATACTACCTATGAGATAAGCAAGAGCCCGGAAATGATGATAGTGGCATACTTATTATTTAATATTTTTATTTTTTATGTTAGTGGCATCTTATAATAATAGATAACAAGCAATTATTGTTTATACGTATATTATGAACATGTTCCCTGATGTATATTCCCATGGCATTATCATCTACCCTATTGAAACCAAAAACCTAAGTTAAAATAATTGAAGTCAACATCAATGCTTCCTTTTGAATCTTCCTAGTTCTTTAATGTCTTCTACCATGCATTATTCAATCATTCATGTGAAAATTTACAATAAAATTTGATGGAATAAATTACATTCCTCGTAAGAATACGAGTCGTGTAGTAGTATAGTGCTCAAGTAAGGGTCGAATCCACAAAAAAACGAGATTATGTAAATTAATTGTAATAGTTGAACGAAAAAGATTACTCGAATTGGTTGACTAAAATAATAACGCTTAAACTAGCAATGAAAATAGAAGAGATAAACTTATAGATTAAAAGTTACCAGGGGTATTGATTTCACCTAACAATGACATTCTCTACTTAAACAATGAAATTACCTAGCACTAGGGTCCGACTCATCACTAATTCGATTTACCGTATAAATTAACTAAATCCCTATTGTTCGTAGGCGGATTAATTAAATAAAAGATTATAAGTACAAAGAAATCTATTGGACCGACTAATTTGTTACACGCTTCCGAATAACAACAAACTAATTAATTAATCAAAAGAGGTAATTTATGATGTTCATACAGTGCGTGACTTATCATAAATTTCAGGAATTCACATATAAAAGAACTGACCAGATTCTAAAACAGTGGAATCAAAATACGTTCAATGATTAATACTAGTGCATATATAATAACTCCAAAATCCGGATAGAGAAATACACTGCTAAGACTACATCATAACCCCCAGTAATAAAAAAATTAGCTACTACTCATACTGAAATAAATATTATTCTTGAAAGCATAAATTAACCAGAGTATGAATAAAGACTAAAAATATTATCAATTGTCTCCAATGAAACGATCAGAAAAGGAGTATCCCACAGCCGCTGTTTGCAAAAGTAAGAAAATGAAAAATGGTGCTCGCCCTTCCAATATGATGCTGCTTGTGAATTATATAATATATTACTTAAACATAGCATAGCAATATTTTCGGTCGTGCTTCAACTAATGAGATCGAATATTCTTGTCACAATGAGGACAAGTAAACTCACCTTTTGTACTTTTTCCAGAAACCATAGCATAGGCCGGAAAGTCACTAACAATCCATAATAGAGCTGCACGTAGCATAAACATCTGATTTAGCGAAGCATCGAAAGTCATAACACCGTCTGACCATAACTCTTTTAGTTCTTCGATTAACGGTTGCATATAAACATCAATCTTACTACCAGGCCCTTTTGGTCCATTTACCAAAGTTGACAATAATAAAAATGATTGTTTCATACACAACCATGAGGGTAAATTATAAATAATAATCACCACAGGCCAAGTACTATGACTTAAGCTCATATTTCGATATGGATTAAATCCGTCAGACGTCAAACCAATTCTAACATTGCGAACATCTGATGCAAACTCTGGATGCTTATTATCAAAATCCTTCCACCCTGATGAATCGGCTGGATGCCTGATTACACCATCATCTTTACGTTCCTCCCCATGCCATCTCATTAGAGATGTTGTCTTAGAAGACATAAACAACTTTTGAAGTCTAGGCTTCAACGGAAAATACCTCATCTGTTTAGCACTTATCTTTTTAACAGGATCCTTATATCTTGATTTCCCACATATTTCACAACTTTCCAGCAAACTATCTTCACCTCTAAATAGCATGCAATTTTTTGGACTGGCATCTATCTTTTGACTAGTAAACCCTAACTCCTTTGTAATCTTCTTCGCTTCATAATATGAAGCTGGAACTTTTGAACCTTCAGGAAGGACCATTGTAAATAGATTTAACAATGCATCCACCGACTTATCAGTCCACCCATTAAGCACCTTTTCTTGTAACACACGAACAATAAAGGATAATTTGGAAAAATTCTTGCAGCCTGGATATAGTTCTATCTCAGCCTCCTCCATTAACTTGAAGAATTTTTTGGCCTCATTATTAGGACCATCGAAGTGTTCATCACCAAGACAACCTATATGCCCTCGTATCATATCCCCCATGTCATTTCCAAAATCAAACTTGTGACATTACTTTGATACAAAGACTAAAATGGTCTTCCATGGAACCACCTATATGTTTTATGAATCCATCTTTAAGCAATGGATTCTAATCTCATGTCTTGTCTTCATTAAACGATTATGACATTTTGAGCAAGAACAATAGATTTTAGAACCTTCAACTTTTTCGACAAATGCAAAGTCAAGATATATATTGTTGAAGCTCGGTCATCTAAGTTGATCCAACTTTTATCCATTTCATTTATCGAGAATTAAAACATACCATCCGTGAAACAAAGAATGATACAATTTCATCATTTTTTCGAACGTTCCATCCAATTAGCAAAAGAGATACAAATATATAAGGATATCTATCTATAATCACAATCATAAATATTGATAATCATGTTATTTAAATCCTATAAAAAATAGTACTGTATAATACTAATAATCTGTAGGAGTTTTGTATAACATTAACTTATAGGCAGCCTAACTTATACTACTTCATAAGAGTTACTTGAAGAATATATCTTGCCAAGATTAAAGTCCAAATAAAATAAAATAAAGGCACTAACCATCACCGAACTTTCACTCAGCTTCCATTCCATCACCAATTTTTAACTTGTTCCATTCCATCACCCAACTTCCACTGAATTCTGCAATTTGGTCCCACGCCAAAATGGCCGTTAAAACACTAACCCTGTAGGTATTTTAGTCAAAATAAGAATTTTTAGCCAAACGATAATTTTGTCTCTTAACAATGAAACTTCTCCTAACTACCACTCAAGAAATGTGAGGGCAAATACTACTTACACATGTGCGTATAATTGCAGGCAAGTTATTTGACTAAAATACTCCCTTACATAGTTAGTGTTTTAATCCATCATTTCGACGTCTTATTCAAATTCTACAATTGTCGGAAATCAAGCGACGGAACGGAACACGTTAAAATCGAGCGACGGAATCCGAAACTGAAACAAAAGCTCAATGATGCCTAAATGCCTTTAGTCTAATAAACTATGTCACAAGGCGACCGAACCCAAGAACACGCTTGAAGTTACATAATATTTCAACAATAATCAATTAAATCCAATAAAAAGACCAAATAAAATCAAAAGGATCACTGCACCAAAAAAAATTAACAGTTCAACACAAAACCAACTCAAAATCATCAAATAATTATTCAAAACCAAACATAACAACAATAAAATAAACAGATTATCAAAATAATCAAAATGCACAAATTTGTCCTAATATAAAACCTCAATTAGAATCATAATATTCAATTTCATAAAAAATGTGAATAAATTTTTTGGTAGTTTAATATATCTAGTAAATAAACAACTAAATTAAAATTAGATACCTAGAAATTGAAAAATAAAAGACAAAAATTTATTGACAATGAAATTAAAGATTATGCCAATATGAAGAGAGTAGACGGTACCTAGAAATTAAAAATTTGTGCACTCAGGCCGCTCAATTCCTAGGTCCTAGCAACCTGCTTAGTACTTGGTAACAATAATATGGAGAGCATGGACTAGTACTATATCCGAGTCCGGACTAAGATTTTGTGCGGATCGCTATGGACTAAGAGCGAATTGTTTTATATTTGATTACTATCAATTCTTTTTATTTTTGTTATATAATTCTCCCTCCGGGGTTTTTAGTTATCATTCTAAAGATAATTTTTCTTTGCTTCAAAATAAATATCATTTACCATAAAAATTGTACTTTTAAATTTTCAATGTAATTTTGACTAATTTTTCTATTGAACTTGTCAACCAACAATGATATACTTTTAATTACTGACACTTATATTTTCAACGACATTTTCACTAATTTTAATTTTCCCCATTTAATAGTTGTGCAAAAGATATGACGACAAGTAAAAACCGCGAGTCGTTAATATTTGATATAAATTGAATTCACTTTTAAAAATATTTTCAAATATTATTTTTTGTAACTTTTTATAATATATTTAAAATTAATAGTTTAACATTAAAATATGAAAATATAAATTAAAATTAATTGAATGTAGTATATATCAGTTTAAAAACTAGATAAAAAAAACTTAAACATGTACTACAGAGTATAAACTTTAATTATATGGGCATAGTAAGTACTCTTTTTATTTGTAAAAGATATTAGTGTAACAATACATCAAAAAGTGTGACAAATGATACATATTATTCGTGACAATGTAATGTTGCAATAAATATTAATTTGTCTGTGACTAATTTTTGTGACTCACAATTATTTGTGACAAAAACGGACTTCTGCTACTATATCATAGGCGTCACAAAACATCTGTGATAAAAAAGGTTGGACCTTTTGTGACCCATAAAATTCGTGACAAAAAAGATTTGTCACATTTAACCTGAGGGTCAAAAGTCAAATAATAAAAAGCTACTTTTCTCAGAAATGATAATTGCGCTTAACTCATTTTTATTTTCGGCTGCATTCTCAGATAAATTCCGCTTTCGCTTTCGATTCTCGATCGATTTTTTCATTCATTTTCCCAAATTACATGATTCTACCGCCAATTCTTTTTAAATTGCCTAAATTAAGTATATCTTTCCAAATAATAATAAAAATACCTAATCACATAATATACAATATTCAATTAAACAACCAAATTCATGAAAGTAATAAAGCATCTAAAATTATCCTAAAAACCTACGACAACCATTCGCTAATCGACCATATACCTAGCATTTTAACTATAAGTAAATTAATGACAAAGATGTCTTCGTAAGATCTGGCCAATATTGGAGTCAATAAAGTGTATGTATGTGTAGCAAAAGTCCACTTTAGAAATTAAAAGTTATTCCATTTTAATTATATTTCTTAAAATGAACATCTTTATAGTTGTATGTAGAAATTAAAAAAACTATTTTAAATCAAGATGAATGGCAAAGAGTCTTCATCAGATCATTTTTGTATTTTTTATAATATGAATAAACCATTATTCATTATCAAATATTTGTATAAAAAACGAAAATATTAATAAATTTGAATTGGAGGGTGTATACGGAGTAATATTTAGCTAAAATTGGAGTAGAATAATGCCCTTTGGAAATTAGTCAAAAGAGATAAAAGTGATGCTTTTGATAACTGGTGAGACATGAAAATAGTTTCAAACTTGCCTGCTAAGGCAAATGTCACTAAAATAAAGAGAAGGTGCTGGCCATCCAGGAGTGTACACTGTACACACTTTGACACTACACACATATTCATTCTTTATACACATTAATGTTCTCACTTTATCATAATAAATTATGCTTGTTCATAATTCATTGTCAATCTTATAGTTCTTTATTTTGTTCACGAGGAACAGTAGGTGCATGAAACCATCAAATTTAATTAATTGTATGTATATGATAGGAGTGGAGGAGCATGGTAACAGCCGCCTCCCCTAATTTTTCGAAAAATTTAATTTTATTAAAAAAATTATAGTTATTCTTTTAAAAATTATATTGTTCGTCCTTCTAAAATTTTATATTTTTCCTTATAAGTTATAAGTATTGTATTAAGTAATCCGTCCCCTTATATAAAAATTCTAGTCCCGCCACTGTTAATGATAATACGTAATGTATATTTGTTCATGTCAATATAAGTGATTGTTAGTACTAAAAATATTTTATTAAGAATATATGTACATTTTGTTTTTGTCCTTTATTAATTAGAGATAATCATTATATTTTAAAATAATGATGATTGAAATTATAGAATAACAAATTAAAAATGTAAAATAATAGTAACAAATATCTTTGTTGTTCAACACAGTCAAATAGTTTAAGACAAAAATTTTAATCTAGACAATCATTTAAAAGAGAGTACATATTGTAAGAGGAATACAGGAAAAAGGGATGCGTGAGGTAGTTTAGAGACGAAGGGTCATCTTTGGCAGTGCTTCTAAGCTACACATACATTGTAGGAAAGGAACATCATTAAAGTCGACATTTTGCGGTTCTGATATAGTGACATGAACTTAAAACACTATCAAAGTGAAATATACATAATTATACAATGAGATATTAAATACTTTATTATAAGTATTTATATATTTTATTTTTTTATACATTTATTATTTTAATAATTTTATTTAGTTAGAAATGTATGTATTTGTTATTTGTAATACTCAATATATTTATATTCATAATTTATAATATTATGTAATCGTAGTTTTATCGCTAATTTTTTTTTTTTAAACTTCTAGATTTATTAGAATGAAAATGCAAAACGTAGTTCAGAATGAAAATGCAGAAGGTAGTTCGTTAAAGGAAACACGATGAATAATATTTTTAAATTTGAAACTTCGTTCAAATATGATGGAGAAATTGAATGGATTTGGGGGTGTATTAATCATGTGTACTCCATCTGACCCATATAGATTTGTTTTAATTCGCCTATTATTTAAGGCAAGGAGGCAGACACCATATTTTTGTATAAGAATTAATTTTCCATTATAAATCATTACTCATGAATCATGATGAAGGACAATATATTTTGCCGGGTGGTAGGTGTAGCGTCAAATTCAAGATTATGAGAAAATAACATCTCAATTAAAAATAGATTTTTGGAGGATGCAGTTAACAAATCAGGATTTTATGTAGACTTGACTATTTAGAAATGGATCCAACCTACTTTTGTTGTCAATTCGTTGTATTTATTTGAAAACCTAAAACGTTGAGATATAGTACAATACTTGTTTAGTTGTTTCAACTAATTTTTGAGCTTGTGATCCGTTAATAATGGGTAAATCAAATCACAGTTAATTCTTAAAAGAACTAAGTTGATTAATTGTTAAATTATTCATAAATTAAAAAGGTTAGACACCGATTTTGTAGATTATGAAAATATCCTATTGACAAGTGGGATAAAATTAGAAGCATATTAATTGAGGATCTTAGCCGGGTGCCATGAGATTATGAATGATATCCGTGTAGATCATGTCTTAATACAATAAGATATAATTTGTTTTCGAGGCTTACATTAAAAAAAAATTAATTAATCGCCCCTTTTCCCCATTACAAATCCCCGACTGCTCCCCTCGTATATGAGATGACATAATCGAGATATAATAGTTAGTCTGAAAAGAAATTGATAGTTGAACCAATGAATAGTCTCCCTACTTTATTGTGGGTTCTTTAACATGTTTCATTCACTGTAATTGTAATGGATTATACCACATGTAATGGAGTCATAATCTAACTGTGACTCCTGCCTCTACAGATTCAATAACCTTTATCCAAGTTAGGATTGCGCTTCGATTCGCTAAAAAGAGTATATTATACATATTTCCCTCGCTCACAAGACCCATCATGTGACTTCAGCTTCCAAGAGATTTAATTCGTGGATTTCCAAGAGCGGCATCGGTACATCCAAGACAGCCATTCCATGCAGTTAGATTATTTTGTACTAAAGCCCCATTTGCTTTAGCTTAAAATTTAATTAATATATTTATATTATATATAATTAGAATTTAATGTTGGGAAAAATACCGTATAATAATGTAGTAATAATGTATAAGTAAACACAAAGTGAGGGTGATGATATTTGAAAGTGTTAATTGTTAATAATTTGGTTTTAATATGTGTGATCGAGATGTAATTTCATATCAGTTAGTATCAACATTACAGATTTAGTTTTATTACAATTTAATCTGCAAATGGATGAAACGTTAACTATTAACATGGTGTGTGAAAATTACATGACGCGTTTACACGAGAATAATTAACGTTCTGTCCATTAGCGAACTAAATTGTCATATTATGTACACTATCAATAAATTTACAATATCGTCGCTAGCTAACTGAGACCAAATGACAACTCGATCATATTTTTTGGAGCCAAATTGCTAATTAACTCTTATTTGAAAGCATGAATCTTATGATAAAAATACACTTGAAAATTAGCTTGAAATAGAACCGATTTCACTCGAAATAAAACCGAATCGATTCAAAATAAAATTGAATTGACTCGAAATATAACCAAAGTAACTCGAGATAGATTTGATTTACATAGCGAAGTTTCGCCAAATAGACTCAAAATATACCCAAAATAACCAAGTTAACTTAGAAAACTTCGATTCAAATTGGTTAAGTTTCGAAGATGACGAATCAAAATCGATTTGAATTATAAATCTACCAAATTTCGATTCCGATCCACTAATTAAGAACACGAGGCTCCTAAAAACGATCATGTTTACACTACCCAAGTAACCGAATTATTGTGGTTTGTGGACTGAATGTGAAGACGGGGAATAGCTTTGTGGTATGGACTCAATTTAGTAAAGGGTATATTGGCTAGAGTTATCATACCTCATCATTTACCATTTCAAGTAGGCAGCGGTGAACATGTGACCAAGACCCGCCATATCCCGCCGATAATTTATTCTACAAGAATTTGTTGCACTAAAGAATTTTTTTACTCGATACCATTAATCCTGCACTGGCCGATATATTACTTCGATAAAAATAAAAATAAATATTATATATCGTATAATATAAAATACTACTTTCTTATAAATTATTTGTTTCACCAATATTGATTTTGATCACCTAAATAAATGTTCAATATACTACCATAGTCCATTAGGTCCACATCCAAACCATTTAATTAATCTGTGTCAAAAACCTAATAACCTATCGTAAATAATGACATATTCAGTAATGCCCTAGCCCCTATTTCACTTCATCACTTAATCACAAACAATTGTCGATTCAGCCCCCTTCCGAAGTCGTCAACTCCGATTCACAACTAGTGCTTCTAAAGCGACCGATAACTCCTAGCACTACTGCTATCATTAAAAACCCGACTGAGCAACGTCATTAAGGTTAACCGAGCAAAACTCAGTACATTTTACTCGTTAATTCTAAAATATCAATAATTACTCGGCCTTTGAAAGCAGAAAACCCTTGCACCCACTGCATCTCGACTCAAGTAACACCACTACTAAGAAGTAGCTAAACATGAATGGAGATGTTAGGTAGATAAGATCATTTATGTATATTCCGTACTAATTATAAAGATTCAATTTTTTTTAAGATTTAAATGTAGTTTTCTAAGAAAAACAATATAAGGAGCATATTATTACAAATTTTTTTTAGAGAAAATGGTCAAGTGTCTTCCTGTGCTAAGAATTGATACATGAACTCACATATATATATATATATATATATATATATATATATATATATATATATATTTTTTTTTTTTTGGAAAGTGGATAAACCTATATACTATAATAAACACAGAATATAATACTCATACCATATATATAAAACACTTGTCATCTAGTATGCAATTATGCATGGTGGTTTTACTTAGAGGGCATGTTTTATGTTTATCTTTATATAATCATACAAAAATAGATTCGTATTTGTCTTAGCTTGTTTGCACTGTGCTCCTAAGGTTCAAAGATAAATTTGGTATATATATATATATATATATATACAGTAATAGTGTGATGTCTATCAAATTTTGTTGAGAATTGACTTTAATGATTTAAGATTTTATATGTGAGTGTCCCATATTAAAAAATTAGAGAAAATTCACTACTTTATAAAACCACAATGAGCAGTGTCTCACTTAATATTTGATTTACATATCTCCCTATAAATGTGATTCAGACCTATTTTATTAGTTTCCACATACCCTTTAGTCTATTTTTCTTCTAATCCTTCATCATATTCCATTTGAATTAATTGGCTTTTAACTAGGTAATATTATATTCTTGGCACATAAATTCACAATGAATTTTCTAATTGCAGTAGTTTCTATTAAACCTAGTGGTCTGTGGAAGAAGATAAAATTGGAGATGGTGTCTCCTTCGATTTATGAAATGTGTTATATCTTTCTTTAATATGATCCATACTTCGTTTTTGTAGATTTCATATGATTTTCAGTCTCTTTTTTCTTCTAATCCTTCATCCTATTCCACTTTAATTAAATGAATTTTAACTAGGAGGGTGTTTGGCTAAGCTTATTTTTTATTAAAATTAACTTATAAATTGATTTGGCCAAAAAAGTATTTGGGTAAGAATTCAAGCCCACAATTTATAAGTTGAAATCAACTTATAAGTTGAAAAAAAAAGTAGCAATTCTCAATTTTTTTAATTTTTTCATTCCAACTTATAAATTTGGCTGACTCCAAGAATTTACTCATTACCCTCAATATTTACCTTTATACCTTATTTACCCTTCATTTAATAATCATAAAGATTCAATTTTAGTTATACCCAATTTTTTAGTATTTTACTTTTATTGAAAAAATAGAAAATAAATAAATATTATATTTTTAGTCATAAGTTATAATTTTTAGTTATAAATATTTTTTATTCTTTAAATATTAAATTATTAATCATTTATACTATAAAGATAAAAAAAGTTTTATATATATATAAATAATATATCCTTAAAAGCTCATTTTATCCTTCTACAACTTATGTTTATCAAGTATTCAAATACGTAGAAAAAATTATAAACTATATTAAATTAAACAAATTAAACAATTGACAACTTATGTCTAATTTCAACTTATAAATTATATCATACTTATAAAATGTATCACCTTATACTTAAGTTATAAATAAAAAAAAAGCTTAGCCAAACGGCCTCTATGTAATATTATATTCTTGGCACATAAACTCACAATGAATTTTCAAATTGTAGTAGTTTCTTTATTAACTTAGCTTTTTGCACAGTATCTTCTCGAACTACGATTTAATTTTTTATAATAAGTCTATAAATTATTTTAATTTTCTCAAGATTCCTTGGGAATGATATGTTATTAAGAAATCACTATTTTATCTTCTAACATGTGATGCGTGGTATCTGCAGCCATTCAAATCCATTTCTTCCTTAACACCAACTACTCCTTTATAGCCCTGGCACCCTACTGCCTCCACCTCACCCCCCGACCCCCCACCTCACATTCCTCTGCCTCCAACACCCTCCCCCATGTTACTGCCTGCACCGCGAAATCGCTGTGGAAGAATGCAACTTGGCAAGTTTCTGATGTTACCTGGAATGAGGCTTTTGAGTGCCTCTTTTCTATGTTTTTAATTTTACTGCATTTACAACAAAGAACAAAGAAAGGAAAATATCTGACCCTGGTTCCAATTCCATAATCGCTCAAATTGCTCATATTCCTTCAAGTTGGCTTCTGATTTGTTCATGTTTTCACTTGGTTTGTTTCTGTCAAGACTCACTTGGCTTCTGATTTTTTCAGAGCTTTTTGATCTTAGAGTATTAGAAGGAGAAATACTAAGGGAATGGCTTTTCTTTGATAAGCCTAGGAGGGCATTTGAAAGTGGTAACAGAAAGCAAAGGTCATTGCTGGATTTGTAATATGAGGTTGGGGGGAGGGGCTGGGGAGGGGCTGTGGGGGTAGAGGCAGTAGGCGTACTTGAGGGGTGAAATTTTATGCAAAAAATATATGAAGAAAAAGCTAGAGTATTTTACTTTTATACTTGGGCCTTATACTTTAATATTATTGTATAAAATAGCTTCATTTTATCGCGACATACCATTTTAACGCCAGTATTTTTGAAAGTAATATAATCATTTCACTATATCAGAAATAAAAATTACTTGATCTAATATACACATACCCAAATAAGTATTTTTTAAAGATCGAAACGATTATTTTACCCTAAGATAATTTTGTGAATTACCATACTTACAACAGTGCAAATAGCTTCATTTCATCCCCAAACACATCGCTAGAACAAATTTAAAAATTGTTATGAAGTGCCAAAAGGCTTTAAAATTAAAATAAGATAATCAATGATTATAAGACAAAAAAGGCCCAAAATTAAATAGTCAAGAACTACATGTAAAATTAAATCATGCTAAGGAGTATTTCCCGGCCAAAACCCGGTGATATGTGGAAGAAGATATAAAAGTGGAGGATGGTGCCTCCTCCGATTTATGAAGTATGCTATCTTTTCTTGGAATGTGGTCCACGCCCGTTTCAGGAATTTCCACACACCTTTCAGTCTCTTTTTTTTTTTAATCCTTCATCCTATTCCATCCACTTTAATTAATTGGCTTTTAACTAGGTAATATTATATTTTTGGCACATAAACTCACAATGAATTTTCAAATTGCAGTAGTTTCCATTAAACGTGGAGGTCTGTGGAAGAAGATAAAAATAGAGGGGTCACTAAAATTATTGAAATTTTCTGAATTATTAAGTTACTTTATTAGTGACCAGAAAAAAAGAAACAAAAATGAACAAAAACAAGAAAGGTAGAAGGTGGGAAGTTGAGCACTAGCACCCTATCAAATAATTAATCAAGAACACTAACAAGCAAGATAACTATATCCATTATTAATGTATAATTATTTTAGAATGTTATTATCAACTTTTATAGAACTAAGAACTGTACCAGGTTATTTTTACTACATGCACCAACTTCCTCAAAAAAAGTTTAAACTTAGTGGATAATACACGCCTTATTTCATTTAGGCCATTATTTAATTCCTTTAAAGCCAATTCTATCGAATTAACAATTAGTAATGTAATGATGTAGTACTGGTTGTTTTGTCGTTGAGTCAATAGATAGAAAGGTAGTTGAATAAGGTCAACGATGAAATGTTACTATCATATCAACTAATTTTCAACCCCAACAATTTGGGTGAATGGAGTTTGATGCATAAGGCTATCTAGAATGGTTTTTTTATTCTTAACACCCTCTTTTCAATTTCTAATATTTCACATCATCTCTCTCTCTCTTCCACTTAATAATTTAACAACCATTCAACTTTTACACTCTACAATTTGCTGCTTAATAACCAATTTTACAACTCATCACTATATACTCCCACCATTTTTATTTCATACAATTAAATAAAAATAATCTACACTTAAATAATTATTTTTGATATTTCTCAAAAGTGAAATTATCTAATTACTTGATATTTTTAACTTATATTCTTAATTAAATATTTTACTTTTCTCCCATCCTTTCTCCACATCACAAACATATATGAAAAATATAATAATTTTTATTGTCCAAACGAGGGTAATTATTTCTAAGAGCGAACTGTATGTCACGACGAGTGTAATTATTTTTCGTTAACAAATACTTCCGTATTCCATTGTCCACCTTTATTTTTTTTTTCTAATAAATTTTATAAATTTTAAACTTAAATATTTATATATACTAGTAAAATGTATATAATGCAAAGAAGAATTTTTATTATTTATGAAATGAGACAAAATAAAAACCAACCGGTAGTGAGAAAATCTCAAGATACGTGTCCAAACCATGCATCCCCAAACGCTTCACAACGACCAGGAGACGCTTCGACTGATTCGAATCTCGAGCATTTGTTTCTGCATTTAATCTCTACTGACTATCCTCGATTTGACTCTCCAGATTTGAGTCGATTTGGATGTGGGCTCTATTACTTAGCCAGACACGTGTCCCTGATGGACTCGAGACCTGGCCTCTATACGACATAAATCTCGAGCCTAGCCTAAGAATAGACGCTACGTCAATGATAGACCGATCTCGTCTGGTGTGATTGACCTCCGGTTCATGTTGTGACCTGATGACTTAATGTAGTTATTCAAGTAGCTGCTACTTCACTCATGACTTAATAGCTCGATATGCTAATTTCGATGAGATTTTACTCCCGAGCCTCGTAAGTCGCATTGAGAGATAGCAAAACAAGCTATTGAAGTAATGTATGCTTCTAAATTATACTACACCCCCAGATTGGGTTGTCAGAAGCGCCAACACATTCTACCACTGATTTGATGTAAAGTTTGTAAAGCTAAACGTGACGCTTCTACTTACTACATCTACTTTGAAGACCTTATCACAGAAATGATTTATGGACTTGATTTAAGTCATGTAAACAATGTACGCTTCTAATAGACCACAAACGGCCCAAGAATTATCGTCAGAAATGATTTATAGATTCTCCGATTTAAGCCACAAGAACGACGCTCTAGCTTCAGACCATAAATGGCCTTAATAAATTATCACAGAAATACGACAGATGAAGCGATTGTTTTGTTGGAAATCAATGAAAATTGATTCCTTTTATTACGTCTGGCCATGATAATCGTATCAATTCATTTACCGTATTTAAACGCGACATTTTAACTTGAATAAGCTCACCTTAAGAATCAGACATTACTAGCTTGGGTTCTCTAAGTGATAATTTAAGGGTTGGTGAGCCATTGATCTTACTATTAATCGTTATAATAATAGTAATTGGTCAATTATTATTATTATACAACTTACTATTATCTCAGCTTCAAGGTCACACATACAATGACAGTTGGATTATATTTCATGTATGAAATTAAACTACATTTCATAAATCGAGTTGATTGTAATCAATCTAATATTCTCACTGGGATTTTTACATTGATAATGTAAAATATAATTGATTTAACCCAATTAATTAATTAGTCAATTGGAATTAATTCATAGTTGGGCTTGAGCTTCATAGTTACTACACATTTACTAGTGTTTCTGATTTACTTAACGTTTAATTAAACTTAACGGTCACCTATTAAGCTATTCGTCATTTTGCCTGATATATATAAGAAAACTTATTAGGTTTTTTATCATACGTGTTTTCTACTAATCGAAACAAAAACCTAAATTTCTCCTCATTTTCTCCTATCACGGCTCTAAAATATCAAGTAATTGAAAATTCTTCTTGATTTTTCATCCAATCAATCCATGTTCTGGAAGAAACACAAGCCAGGATTCAACCTCTCCTTGCCATGTAAGTAACCAACTGTAGGCACTACATTTGGTTGCTCAAATTTGGAATTCAAAGGAGGCTTCTTTAAAGAATTTGTTGATAGACTTCCGCAGTATCACCGTAGTGCTCATATTCATAGTTATTATGTGGGATTTAGATTAATTTATATCATTTCAGGATCCGATGTAAGGAATTTGGTGTTTATCACAAATGAAATTCATACTAGATTCTAACAGCCTAACTCATGATGATACCGATCACCGTGACAGAGCCTTAGCAACGTGTTTCACTGAATCCAAACCTATGTGGACCGAATATTCAAGCAGTGTTCCTATATCCGAACTCGGCGAATCAAACCCAGATTTTTCACGTGTTCACAAGATTTTGGAATAATGTGGGCTATTTAGCTTATTAATGAATATTCGAAGAGTTCTTGAGAAGTCCTGTGTCGATTCTCACGATTTTGCTTCTAACTCAAGAATTATTGTGTTTGTGTAGAAACTCTTGATTTTAGGCTCTCTATTTTGGCCGTTGGTGAATGAGCTTTCCAGCCACCAAAGCGGCTTCGCTGTGGTTTCAAAGATTTAATCTTGCATCAGAGGTCGCTCTATATTTTCTCAAATGTTTTTCGTGTATGAAGGCCAGATCATTTTCAAATTTGTGTATTTATAGGCTTCGGCTTTGAATACATGCTTCATTGGTTGGTTTCATTTGTATCACAATCTTAACTGTCAATTGGCATGATTCGAACTGGCTTGGAGATTTAGGAATTAATTTCCCAAGAAACCAAATAGTTCTATTTCGAAAGCGCGGCGTTCGGATTTTATAATAAATATATTTTCATATCGACTCCCCGACCTTGAGCCTTTATTTCATCCCCATAACTTCTAGCTCCTCATTTCAACCCCTCAAAACTTTCACAACTCATTTTTGTACTCTTAAATTTATTTTATCCCAATAATATTGAGATTTTAGCCTCGAACTCTAAATTTAATGAACATTTAATTCGGGTCTGTTTTTCCCGAAATCCTTGTTCATATTTGGTGTTTTACATTAAATTTGGGGGTTCGATCAAGAACCCTCAGATTTAACCGTGTTTGTGATTAACCGTGTTTTGACTCACGCAATGTGATTTAAGACTAACTACTGCTGTCCTTAGTTATCATCCATGTAATTTGAGGACTTTAATGACGATCACCTAGCTTATGTGGGACTTATTGCGATACCTTTGATCACAAATCCTCGTCAACTCCCCGACTTATAGGAATTTTGAATCATTTCAACATTTATGGTGATGATATTTTATGTCACTTATCCTTAATTAAACATTCGCCCAAAACTCGACTTAACGTAAGCATTTAATCTGGCGCAGATTTAATGCGAATTGTTAGATCCCATTAATTCTCAATTTATTAGAGAATTAAATTACTCGAGTTTAATGTTAACATGATGTATTACATGTGCCAAGCACTCCGCTTAATTCTCTATTTATTAAAGAATTAAATAATTTCGATTTAACGCAATATGATTTATTACATGTTAGCACTCCGCTTAATTCTCCACGTATTAGAGAATTAAATAAGTTTGGATTTAATGTTAACATGATTTACTACATGCTAAGACCCATTTAATTCTCGATCCGTACATGACTAATTTATTTTGCTTACTATTAAATAATGCACTTATTATATTACAAATCTCATTTAATTCTCAATTTATTAGAGAATTAAATTTTCTAGAGATGTACTATTCTAGATTTGTTTATATTGATCTGAATCCCTTTGGATTTAATGGAATCAATATTTGTAATCTTCAACATGAATTTATTAGATGTTGGATATTTTATGATACTAATCTTAATCCCGTGGATTTGTAACTAATCATCTCAATTTAATCCTATTTTTTGGAATTTTCGAACCAAATTTAGGTCCATTTAATTTAATCGTCAGCCCGGGATGTATTTTTCATTTGAAAATTTAATCATCCTTCCTACACAGAGTGAAATTTTTCAATGCGCCTATGTTAAAGCATTGCTTTTATTTTGCCTCAGAACATAAGCGTGCAATTTATCCAACAAGATAAAGATAACGGGCTTTTAGGGCAATTGACTACGAGGTGTCTATATAAGCAATGCAGGAAGGAAAGTAGCATTCATCTCAACTCTCCCCCCCAAGCGCACGAATATCGGTAATTTCCTCTATATATTTTTTTTGATTTTTCTTTTATTTCTTGCATCAATGTGATTTTGTATCAACATTAATGCCCATTTTTTTATGTTTTGCAAGCTTTTCGTTGATGTATAAAAGTTTACACCTTTTTGAAGACATATTTAAAATTTTGCATAAAGTATTATATTGATTCCTTATGCATCTATTTTATATTTTTGATGAACTCTAGCATATTCTTTTGATGATTATTTGATAGTCCTTTTTGACTTTAGAATATATGTTTTAGGCATAAAAATCAAAACTTTATAAGTTTTAATAATTATACATGCAACATAGTAGCGTTTATGAACAATCATCAATAAGAGATTGGATTTTTAATCGTGATTTGCCATGCTTTTATTTTTTACATGTTTATTTATATAGTTATTTAGATGCCTTAAATATTCTCTCTCTTTGAAGTTTCATCATGTTTCAATCGTATAACTATTTTTTTCTAATTTCATGATTTCGATTAGTCAAGTTAATTTCCATCCTTCAAAATCGTTTGTAATGTCTTCGCTATAAGTCCGTTTTATGCCCGCCTTTATATCACTAGAAAGCTAATGAAAAGATGGTTCTTTGATATTTTGGGCCTCAGAATCCTCTAGAACTCGGGACTTACGGGCATTTAAAGTTTGACGGTAGAATTTATGTTTTCTTTTGTAGTTTCTCCCTACTGTATGTCCGATTGATTGGGACTGTCCTCATCAAGGTTTGTCCGTGAGTCTAGTTTCGCCCAACCCTATGAGCATATGTGGCTATGCCCGAGCATGTTTTATATTGCATCAGGCATTCATATAGGAAATGATGGACCTAAGTACGTGAAAGACGGACTTTAGGAGCTCGATGTATCCTTCCCTTTACGTTGACGAGCTTCGATAAGTGGCTCGATCCTTTGTTTTGTTTTCTTGCTTTTTGTGACTCGCCAATGAGTAGTTAAGTGAACATGTTCTTCTACTATTATCGCTTACGCCAATGCTTGAAATAGAGTCGATATATATATATATATATATATATATATATATATATATATACATATTAGGCCTGTGCATGCATTCGTCTGCCACCTTGAGTATCAATGGTATTTGCTTGCAGGACGCCCCGCTTTCTCTATCGACCACTTGCCTGAACGCTCTATTTCTCATTTTCGCCTCGTCTTGGCACATTCCTTGGCTCATGGACATCGATGTGCTAGCGGACGCCCCTTCTTGCTCTTCCAAACCTCTCGCCTGAGCCGGGCTTTGACTCTATGCCTTTTTCTTGCTTTTGGCTCGCGAAAGCATCATATCACCAAGACGCGCGTCCGTCGCCATTACTCAGATGCTGACAAGCATTGCTGGGCGGCGGGCGCTCTTTTAGACTAAATATAGTCTTTAGACGGTGTCATCCCTTTTCAAGTAGCATAATACATAACCCTCTATGCCTCGATTTAGACTTGGCTTTCTTTGCCTTTATGCTTACCTTGATTTGCGTACTCTTTACTATCCTTTTTCATTTCTCGCTTTGCTTTCCGTCACCAGCCATGGTTACCTTTCAGACTATTTCGATGTAAAATCTTCTACCTTACGCATAAGTATCCCGAGAAGACAAAGTCACTACCCTACAGCCTCTATACTCATTGTGACAGAGTGTCAGTGGCTACTTCCAATGGCCTCACTTCCGCTTTATCGAATCTGTGAGAAAAATCGCAAATCGGTCTTCCGCTCCAAGAGAAGATTCTTCATCTCCAAAAGCGATCAAAGCCGAGAGTTGCCTCGACTCCGCCTAAAGGGCTTTTTCTCGGCAGTACGACATCCTCTAGTCAATGCAACGGCGAGATCAATCAATTGAAAACTGGGGCAAATTTGATTATATCCGGTTATCGGAAATGGATCAAGATGTCCTTAATCGTCAGAGTGCCATACTTGTCGCTGTCGACAGAGTGCCCAGCCTTTCAAGCTTACATTGTTCAAGAGTTTTTTATGCCTTTTGCGAGCATCAAAAGCCCTTCCACTAATACTCTTATCATCCCTCAAGCGGGAACTGCCCATATCCCTCGTAGGATTTACCTGACTCAGTCTTCTGTGGATCTGGCCGCTTGTTTGATTTGAGGTCATTCTGCACCTAAATGTTTGTCTACTCCCTTGACGAGGAAGCTCAATCCTCATGTCTTTGTAAATTCATGCTCTCGGTTATCACTATTTACTGGCCGGGCTTCCGGGACGGAAGCGGTACTTATTTCCGCTGATCAGTTTTTTGGAACCGTTTCTTCGTCCTACGTAGGCTCGGTGTTTCGACCGGAGTTTTTCTAAGTGGCCTTCCTCAATGCTTCTGCCTCTTAAATCATCTATGGTTTACCCTTCTATCTCGGGATTCGCTAGCGAGCACCCGCTTGATGTTTCGAGAGTCAAGGCCGACTGGGAGTGGTGAGGTCTATCAAGGGGCGGCTTTCTTAGCCCGTCAAGTTACGTGTGTTTAATTTTCCCGCTGAGCTCTTGCATCTATTCGTATAGCGAATTCAAGATGGCCACCCCATGGCCAATGGCTCAAGAGTTAGTTTGGCACCTCCTATTTGCTCAGATTAGAGGAGCTTCATGGCCAATACCTTTCCGCTTCACTACCTCGTCAAGGTCATTCATTTTCATGCACAACATATTGCTAATAAGAGGGCTTGGCCCTCGATAACGAGATACCACGGTGCGGTAAGTGCGCGTTTATGCCCTTAGCGAGGCTCGCACCGCTTTTACATTCTTGTTCGCAACTGAAACCTACCCCGATCGGCAGCAACCTCTTCTTCTATGATTTACCACTGTGTCTGGCCCGCCACTCCACCGAGCCTCTTTGCTAGCTTTCATATTGGCGGTGATAAGTCGCTGTGATGTGCTCGAGTTTACAAAGTTGAGTTTACACCTTTACTGCTTTCTCCTTGATAGTTTGGTTATACTCTTACCGCCCCGGCCTCGCATGTGACAGGGAGATAGTTGATTTGCCCACGCCTTAGGCTCTCGAGGACAGGTATTTTATCTAGAGCTCGGCAGACGGTCACCTTTCCTGGCAACAGTTCTCCTCATACTCCCCCTACTAAATTATAAGGCCCGGCCGAGTGTTTTCCCATCCGAGGCCTCGCTTCATTTGTAAAGCATGGAAAGCGAAGCGGTCTTCCTCGCCGTGTTTGTCCATCCACCTCGTTTCTAGTCGCTTGTTCTTCCAAGAGAAAGTTTTCTAGCATTATCAGGAAGATAGACTCAAAGCATACCATAGGTGATTCGAAAGATACCTCTTCGTCTCCGTGGATCTGCTATTTCCCCAATTGTGGGTCCTCGAGAGCATCTTCCGTAGTCCTCGACAGCCAAGCCATTAGAGATCAAGTATTATTATCTTCCCCCTTTTCTTTCATGTTGCGTTGTGTATAGCCACTTCGACTTTTCTTTTGTAGGTAAAGGGAGGTTTCTTCTTCAACAAGAGACAAGAGCATACCGAATATTGACACTGAATCTCTCAAGTGCCTCATTGGCCGAGGTACAGAAGTCATCTCCACCGCCTCCCGACACTTACAATCGCATTGCGGCTTAAGGCCATTCCTCCGCATTGCGCGCTCTCTATCCGTCTTGCAGATATGCGATAGCTCCAAGGAAATCCTTTCCGAGACGGTATCGAAAGAGGAAGAAAGGCCATGGAGACTTTTAAGGTCCTCTCGACGGGTCAGGATTTTGCCGACCTTTTCAAGTCATGACTTCTTTCAAAGGGCTTGCAGATATCGCAGCTCAATCAGCTTACTCCTCGCTCTACTAGGCACCTCCGAGACACTTTAAGATTTCACTTCTAAAGATAACTTCAAGATCGACTCACATGTATACCAAAACATGGTAGTTCTTTGCCAGAAGCCACGAACTAGACGCACATGCTGTAGACCATGTCCGCATTCAAGAGAAAAGGTTCATCTTTTCTTAGCTTGACCTCGAGATAGCTAATACCTCTCGGCGCATCAAGGCCTCTTGAGATCACAGCAGCTGTGCCCAACATCGTGGATGATGCTTGCGTATTTAGAAGCTACTAGACTCGATGTCATAGATTAGGTTACTAGACTAAGCCTTGTAGGACTATCAGAGTGGCTTTCAGACTTTTCATACTTGTCTTTATTTCAGGCTTTACTGCATTGGATGCATCGGATTTCTTTGTTTTGTCGTGACTTAGTGCATTTTTCTTCCGATGATCGCTTATCACCGATGTTCTTTTTTCTTTTATCAGATTACTATCTTTTTAGCCCATATCTTTTTAGGGTCATGGTTGTGCCCCATATATATCGATCCGCCTACGTATCTCGTGGATCATTCCTCGGGGATCAAGCCAAACGTAGTTCGGGGCTGACACTTATCCTCATATCAAGGAGGGCAGAGCGCTTATCCTCATGCTTAGAAAGGCGCTTATCCTCATGCTTAGGGAGTGGCCGAGCGCTTTACCCTCATGCTCGTGAGGTGTTGACAAATATCCTCAATGCCTGTGAGGGTGCTTCGAGTTTATTTAGAAATATTTGAACCTCGAGCTCGACCGTACGCGCATCTCACCCTTGCTCGATAGTCTCTCGTTTGCCAAGTCTCAACCCATCAACATTTCATGTGTTAAAATCTAGTATGAATTATACTAGATTAATCACCAATTCATATTCCGGATTCAAATGATATAAATCAATCTAAAACACATAATTTCTATGGTGAATGGTAGTACTTACGTAGGAGCGAAAACAAACGAAATCACCCCCTTCAAGCAATGCCCTCTCGTGTATCCCTTTCGTAAATGTCTAATCGCTTGACTAACACCAAATAGGTGTTCTCTAGATTGCACACACTGCAGGGAGTTGAATCCAAAAAACTCAACTTACTTGTAGCCATTTAACAAATGAAAGAGAGAATTTTCTCTCTTCCAAAGGAGTAGTGGTGGGCGTTATATTAGATGCAGTGTGGTCATGGATTTCATTTCATGAAAACCCTTGTCTCATTCCTTATATACCAATTTCTAATTTAACCCGATAAGCAACTCGTTAAGAAATCAACTTAACTCGTTAACTTAATTAGATCGTTTTATGTTTCTAATTAAATAATGAGTCACTAAAGCGAGTCAGTTTCCATTTTAATTAACTTAAAAGTCAATTAAAGTAGTAATCTAGTCACTACCAAATAACTTATCAAGTTATTCATCAATTTCAATCATTAATTAATTAAACTAGCAAGTTTAAATCCAATCGATGTTCATCAATATATATATATATATATATATATATATATATATATATATATACATATATATATATTTCGAGAAATACATCTCTCAATTCTATAAGTCTTGTATAATTTCATACATGAAATATAATTCATATCATTGTAATGTATGTTGACCTTTCTAAGCTCGTATAATAGTAAATTGTACACAATAATTTGACCAACTACTATTATTATAACGATTAATGAAAAGCATCTAGCAATCGCTCATAACCCCTTAAATTATCATGAGAACCCGGACTAGTAATATACAATTACTAAGGTGAACACAGTTCCAAAGAATTGTATTTAACCAATCCCAGAATGAATCGATACACAATCGTCGCAACGGACATAATAAAAGCGGGAATCAATATTCATTGATTTTCAACATCATTAAGATAGCGTCATTGACTTACATATTTAGCATTTGTTCGAGGTATGCCCCATAATGGCCGCCGTGGACATATTTATATACGGGTCGCCCCCATGCCTTTGAGGAATTCAACTAGAATGTCACCGGTCGGTCCTAGATCGAATGTTCCTATATACGATTTCATTCAGACATACAGCTTGGATTTCCTAGCTCCTCTATTTTCCTTCTGTGAACAAATACATACGAGACTCAGGTCCCTTCTACTTGTATATCAAGTGCCCTGCCTTGTTTCTTCCCTCCCACGATAAGCAATGGGAAGTAGACTTTAATTTATTTCATTAGTTCTACGGATTTGGTGGCCTTTACGTCTCGCTGAAGCTAGAAAGGTACTCTATCTCGGTATACCTTCCTCTAGTTCTTCAAGTCTCAACCCTCGTGGTGTTGTTGATCTTCATATACTCAAAGCTTTTAAGTAGATAGGTTGTCATTCCACAACGCTCGCTCGTGAACGTATTTATGCACGTCAATGCGTGACTCGGGCTGGCGGCTGTCCGTAATGCCGCTCGTCGGCCATCACCCGAGTATTCTTAGAGGGCTCAAGCCATTGACGCGGTATCAACTTCTAGTTACTCTACTCGCCTAGAGAATACTTATTTTAGGCTGCCTTGAAATTCAAGGTAACACTTCTTCCTGCTTCTCGCCATCGATACGTGAGAAAACAAGCCATGAACCTGCCTTCATCGCCTTCTCCACTTATGAAGGTCTACACACCTCTCGGGGATGGAAAGCTCTTACCCCGCCGGTGTATTCTTCTTGCTCCTCTATGTTAAAACTCCGACGAGGTTTCTCTTAATCGCGCCTCTATACTTATAGAGGCTCGATTTCCCAAGTCTCGCTTTCAAAGATGCATTTCTTTGAGTCGATCGCCACTTTTTATGTTTGCCTCAATCTCAAGAAGATTGATTTCCTCTGGTTTCTTCTCTTGGGGTTGAGGTCGCTCTCAACTCGAGGAATACCGAGCATCATTCCTCACGATTCAGTCCGAGGGGCCTCTCTTTACAACTCTACGATGTGCGGTTAGTCACCCTTTGATCGTAATACACAAGTGGGTGGTTTTGAGGTATACCAACCCCGCGTCGAAGCCTCGACAACCATCCTTTCTACTCCAATACATGTTTTGGGGTGTCATTTAACCTCGGCGGTACTTTATCAAGCAAGTGCACTTCGAGAGGCTTGTCCCATGGCTTGCCCTTACTAGGATATAAATTTTAGTCAAATAGGAGGTCATGCTTTTTTGGACCCATAGTTCTATGCTCCATTTTAGGTCCTTCATCATGCCACAAAACCTTTGCGGGTGACGCTACCTCAGTTTGCCGAAATAGGTGGCTGCCTCAACGCTCGAACTAGCTCTTCCTCCTTCTCAGAAGTTTGCTGCATTCATTTGAGATACCTAAGGTATCCTGGGTGCCTTTGGCCCTTCCTTATGTCGATCTTCCTTTTTCTTGTAATACTTGCATTAGCAGCGAGATTCTTCCAATCGCGAATGGATTTTCATCTCGCTTTAATGCTTTTTTTCCATCCCATCTTGTAGTACTTTAACCACCGGGTGGAGGCCAGGGACAACATTGCATCGACGTGATCCATGGTCTTCCTAATGTATTTATGCGACTGCATCTATCACATGAAACCAAGTCAGGGTTTCTAGCCTCCCATCACCAAGTTGCAACTTACTTTTTCCGAGCTGCCGCTTCACGCCTTTAGTTAAAACTCTCAATGATAACGCGAGATCAAGAAGTCTTCGAGGAGACGCTTAGCAATTTTAATGTCCGGAGGAATATTTTACACCGATCCCCATCTACCAAAGATTCTCCTTATCCACTGCTTAAATAGCCCTCGACACATGTAGTGGCTCGCTTTGAGTACCATCTTCTTGTAGTGCAGTCTCCATCAAGAAATGTGATGATGAAGTAATGGAGACAACTTAAAACGCGACGCCACCTTAATGTCATTGTGAGTCGAAGTCTTCGCCAACTTCAAATACATACACGTACGCCTGTAGTCCTCTATCAGTTTCGAGTAAATCCTCCCCATGCTTTTCCAGATGAGCTTACTCTCCCAAAAGCCAATGCATTAATTTTGACTTGTGAGGTTGGACGATGTCGAGGGTTATATGGCTGGAAAGAGACTTTGTCTTCTTTCTGTGTAGTTATTACTCTCTTCGCGAGATCCATTACTGGCTTTTGAAGCATTAAGCACTTTTCACCTGACGCCAAAGATCCTATGATATACAAAGTCAAGCCAGCTTCGGTTTCCTCCTCATGTCTCTTTGACTCGAGTATGAGATTTGCTTTCAATAGCTCATCAAACATGGTAGGAACGTTGCATCAAGCGGTAATCAATTTCAGATCTCTTTGCCAGACGTTTCTTCTTTCCAAGGTCAAGTTCGAATTTAATTTAGCTCGAATGAGAACTTAGTCGCTTTGGAAGTCACAAAAGATGCTGCTCTTCTTATCGAGCTCGAAGCTTCGCTTGGCTTCCTTTGGCTCATATTTAGCCTTCTGAGTAAAGAGGTCATTAGAAAGAGGGTACGTAATTTTCGTTGTAATCTAGTAATAATTCTTATTTGTGATAAACACCGAATTCATACATCCTTGATCCTCAAAATGATATAAATTAATCTGAAAACACATAATTACAATTATGAATAACAGAGCACTTATAGTGATGCCAGCCGAAGCCTATCAACACATTCTTTCACTCTAAGCCTCCTCCTTTGAATTCCAATTTGAGCACTTCAAACGTAGCTACTTCTAATTGGTTGCACACCAGGAGAGGTTGAATCCTACATTTGTGTCTGCTAGAACATGGGTTGATTTGGATGAAAATTCAAGAGAAGAATTCTTCAATTCTTTCTTGAAATTTTCGGCCAAAGTGGGAGAGAAGTGGAGGCTTTTTTTGTTTCATTTCATGAACAAAAAACATATGAAGAAAACCTTAATAAGTTTTCTTATATATGCCAAACCTAAAAGCCCAACCGAATAGTTAATGAGCCGAATTCGCGTTTTAATTAAACCGTTAAGCAAAATCAAACACTAACAAGTTGTTAATAGTAACTACCAAGTTACTAACAAGCTCATTCAACTATCGAATTAATTCAATTCGACTAATTAATTAATTCGGTTCATCCAATTTCTATTTTACATTATCAATGTAAAAATCACACCGAGAATTATTCGTTGATTACAATCACCTCTCAATTTGGAAGAATGTAGTTTAATTTCATACATGAAATATAATCCAACGCCATCAGACATTGCAGCGACCTTTCTAGGCTCTTTATATAATAGTAAGTTGTATAATAACAATAATTGACCAAATACTTCATATTATTATAACGATTAACGAGTAAGATCTAGCAATCGCCTCATAACCCTTAAATTATTATGAGAACCCAAACTAGTAATATACAATTGGTTTAGCGAACACTAAGTTCCAAAGAATATCATTTGACTAACCCGGTAAATGAATTGATACACAATTGTCGCAACGAGCATAATAAAAGTGGAATCAATTTCTACCGATTTCCAACACTTCACTTGCCCTCGACGACATTACCATACACTGCTTTATCGCTACATTCTAGTCAAGCAATTCATAAGAAGCAGGCCGCGAAACACCCACAACTTTCTTTTTACTCGAGTATGAACCTAATAAGTACGGTGGCGGCCCCATAAAAACCAATCAAGCACTTTCAACTCGCATGGTAGGCCCCGAGATCTTCCTCAGATATCAAGGACGGATAAATCCCTCTCCCAATATATCAACATCTATCGTTATACTCACCGGCAGGACTCCAACATATGTCGTTATAATCCCCTCATTAAGGCGTAGACGTTTGTCATAGTCAAAGTACGTGAGCCGATATAACACCAATAGTTATATATCGAGGTTCAAGAATCATTTAACCTAAAATTCTAAAAACAAATATCATAGGACATGATATACATATCTTCTATGAATTGCTTGCCACGCCAAATTCCCTACCACTGGGATCGCAGCCCCAATGTATCGATCTGTCCTCGTTAGGCTAACGTGTGATCAATCTTGATCACTAATCAAAATACCATGTTAGTCATATAATGTCATTTCGCCTCTAACTATCAGCATCTGACTGCTGCCTTCGCTATCCTATGTTTCTAGGCTCAAGAGGTATAGTCAACAATTCATGTTGCCTCTCCAAAAGCATAGACTAACCTAGGGATTTAACTTTCACCAATCGAGGATACAATACATGTATATTATATATTTCAACGGCACGTGAAATAAATAACGGGTAACTATATGAAACGAATCACGATTCATGTAGTTTAGTTAAATCGACTAAACACAAAAGGAACTTTTAATAATTACTTAACTTATTCCGTAAAGTGAATGAATCCACTCCCACTCGAACTTCGCTTAATGCCTCAGCCTTCTATTAATCTCTTGAAAACCAAACTTATACGAATCACGCGGCTGATTCAACTCCGAGTATTTACGCTTAAATCCATACATGGATCCTTGCTTCGTATAAAATCTTAGGTCATATCAGACATGTAGCAAAAAGAATAGCTTATTATACCTACATTCTTTATAGGGTCTTTTTATAGGAATACTACTTATTGCTGTACTTTACATTCATCAACCCGGCCCTCAAACTGTGGAATCATTGATTTACTAAGATTATCCCGACATAGTTACGCATCACCATGCATTAAAACGGGCTCGAATCCATTTCTCGGTTCTATCGTGGGTAGGTTTACAACACAACTTGAAGTGTGTTAAACATATCTATCGTATTAAATATTTTAACAACATTGGACAACAAAACAATGCATTGACTGTCAAGTTGTAACATCGAAGTTCAAGTTTCCTTTTAGTTTACTCACCGAGCATACTGTACTACCCTATTATGAAAAATTCTCGCAAATAGCTTTCATATGGTACAACTATCCATAATGCTACTTATCACATCTAGTTGTGAACAACAACTGATCCATTCTATGTAACCATAGTTACCTCTATTCTCTTAAAGTTACTACTGTCAGATCGAATTCGCATGAATACCTTTAGTAAAACTTCACAATTTCAATCACGGAATCATGAAGCACGCCATAGTTGTAGTGCATTAACACATGACCTTGACGCGGCATACGGTGAATCATATTACTATGTAATAGACTTCAAACACTCTCATTAATATGAGGCCCTTACTAAATGGGATTGTGAATTTAACGAAGAAATGTCAATAATAAGAGAATCGCTTCATTTATGTGACTTAATCTATTATGTATTTCTTAATCACCTCGAGCCTATGACATCTTAAACTTAATCACAAATGTCATGCAAGCTCACATATATATAACAATGTGACGATCATGCATTTGTCACATATATGTAATGTCACAAATGTACGTTAATCTAATCACTAATTGTCTTTATAAGGTCATAGGAAGATTTCTTCAACATTTAGTGTGTATAAAACTTCATTTATGCAATACGCCCTACTAACATTTAAGGAACTCATGTTCTTCATCACTCTTGATTCTTATTTATTTTCATCAAGTATCAAAATGAGAATTTTAACTCCATTATACTCAATCTTTAAGTTTACAACTTTAGATTCTAATAAGATAGAACTTTCTTTTACATTCTCGCCGAGACGCTGAGTTCCAATAACAATGTCAAGTATCCATCATCGCCGACACATTAGGAACATTCTTTGATAACTTGCTTAGACCCACATGTTACAACTTCGCGGAATAGCAATAAGAAAGTTTGAATAACATGAGCATACCAACCAACGAACATGTTTAATATTGGTTTCAACTAAATGTACGATTAAACGCTATTCATGATCGATCAAGCCATTTAATGAATACATTTATTACTTCCTGACGATTCACCATCTGCAGCATTATAGCATGGGCTCTAATTCCATTTAATCACCATCCGTAAGATAAAATGTAGCTTATACTCAACTCCATGTATTCACATCTTATTTTACTTAAATGACCTCAAGTCACTTATTGGAGTATTATTTATTCATGTTGTCATTTTGTATCATCGCATTTAGCTTTTTAAATGCATCAAGAGTGATATCTTTGATATAACCGAATGGTTTACATCGGGTTTGGTATCTCCTACGAGCCACTTGAACGCATTCAAGTCAGCATATTTATTTCCACCGCTTGTACTTCATAACGAAGACTCTATATGTACAATAAATTGCAATACTATACTGATGTAAATAAATACCTTTCTCGTTATGTACAAAATGACTTCATATCAATCTTTGATTCGAAAGCAAATTCATGTCTACTACAAAATACATAATACTAACTTATCCTATAATGACGCTTCAAAATTTGTTTATCAAACACAATTTTGAGTTGTCTCACAAATAATATGAATAAATTAATTTAAAGGTATAGCGAGTAACCTTTAATATGTGAAATTATTTCATTCTCTTTGTGTCTCAAATGCACGTTAAACACAATCCTTACTTGTATCACTCCAACTAATGACACATCTAAGGTTAGAATGAAATTTTCTTGGTTGCACACACCAGAGAGGCTGTACACCAGAGATATCCCCATCGTATGTTGTAGATTCAGAGTGCCTCTAGCTTGCTCAGACAGCAGAGAGAGCATTAATCCTTACATTTATGCTTTCTCGCTGTGAATACTTCAAGCTGATTGATGAAAAATCAAGAGAAGAACTTTCAATTCTTCCCTGGAACATTTCGCCATATGTGAGGAGAAACGGAGTGAGGCTTGTTTTTCATTTCATGAAAACACGCATGATGAAAAACCTAATAAGTTTGCTTATATATGTCAAACCTAAGTCTAACCGAATAGCTTAACGAAATGTAACTAAGTTTAGCTGCCCGCTAAGTAAAATCAACACTAACAAGTTGTTAATAGTAAACAACAAGCTTACTAATGTTTCAACTAACTATCGAATTAATTCAATTGACTAATTAATTAATTCGGTTCATCCAATTTCTATTTTAATATCACGTAAAAAATCCCACCGGTAATATTCATTGGATTACAATCAACTCTCAATTTAGCAAATGTAGTTAATTTCATAATCAAATAAATATAATCCAACGCCATCAGATGTGTGTGACCTTCTAGATCGATAATAGTGTTGTATAATAATAATAATTGACCAAATACTATTATTATAACGACAACGGAAGTAAGATCTAACAATCGCTTCATAACCCCTTAAATTATCACGAGAACTCCAAACTAGTAATATACAATTACTTTTCAAGGTGAACACTAAGTTCCAAAGAATCACATTTTAACTAACCCGGTAAATGAACTGACACACAATTGTCACAACGGTACAATAAAAGTGGAATCAATTCTCATTGATTTCCAAACAATCAACCCATCTATCTCTCGTATCTCCACAACTATACCAATCCTCTAACGCAAGCATACGCTCACTCCGTCTTACCTCGTAAGCAGGAATGGACCAATCACGATAAACACCGCTCTTATACCGCAGAAGATAAGGCCAACACCAACAATGCACACAAAGAAAGTGATAATAGATCTCACATCGCACTTATACCAAAGTATATACAACACCGACAATGCACATAAAGAAGTGGGATAATAGATCTCACATCGCACTTATACCGAAGAATAAGGCCAATATCGACAACGCACATAGCAAAGTGATAGATCTCACTACACTTATACCGAAGTATAAGGCCAACACCGACAACGTATATAGTAAAAGCCGATAATAGATCTCTACCGCACGCTTATACCGAAGATAAGGCTAACACCGACAATGCACATAAAGCAGTGATAATAGATCTCACCGCATCTATACCGGCATAAGGCCAATAGCCACATATCCCCGCAAGGAAGCGAGAGTCACGCAACTCTAATCATCCCAACTATGTGTCATATCCTAACACTCAAGTCACCTCAAAGTCACCCATAACGCTAACTAATACATCCCAAACAAATCAAAGCACACAAATTAAGACATCCTCACAATCATAAATCAATCACAATCACCACAAGGCCATGTAAATACAAAAAGGCCGATAAGGCCGTTAAATCGAATGCTTATGCGCCGTTGTAAATCGAATGCCGATATGCCACAAATCGTAAATACCGACAAGGCTACGTATCACAAGAAACGAAGTCGAGGGTTCAAGCTATTACTTACCTCATGCAAATCTTCACGCCACCTAAATACAATCATAATCATATCAGGCTGGCTCAAGCAATAAAACGAATCACACATAATCATGTAATTGTCTGCATGTATACTATTACTCACACCATACCATTAAACGCATTAATGCTTCACACAATTTAAAGTAAGTAATGGGGTAATATATACCCTAGATAAGTACTCACCTTGGTTAGCACAAGAAACGCCTGCCTTAATCGATCCAAGTCAGCTTTCTCCTTACGCCCGCCTTCAATCAAAAACACCCGAAATTACAATTACTACTCGCAACAAACTTTAATCCTTATCTTAATTAAATTCTGACTTTTCAACCCATTTTAGTTACAAATTAACAACTTCAATATAGATTGCTAATTATGTTCAAAGACTATTAAAATGACGAATTTCAACTATCCTTGTTAGTCTCCCATAATCGGTCAACACGCGTTAACCAAAATACTAACGCTTTCAACAAATTTCAATTTACCCAATATATATCAACTTTCCTACTAATCAAACCCATTTCAACAACCTCTAAATCCCAAAGCCCGCTTATTACTCCAAAAATCTAATAAAACTAATTTCAACATAATGCCTCTCCAACAACTTATAATTCATAATTTCACCTCAAACAATCACAATAAAGCGTCCACAACATATTTATACTCTCAACAACATTTTAGAAAAGCCACCCAAAATCAACTCGAAGTCACTCAATAACTATAATAATATTTCTTCCCCAAATATCGATTATCATTATCTCTTATACTATAATCTAAGCCTAAAATAATTATATTCAATAACGCCTCATAAACCGAAGTCAACCTAAAATTCCAAAAAGTCAACGGCCCGAAAACGCCTCAAATTCCACATCAAACACTCTAAATTTCAACCTAGACACCACTTAGAGCCCAAGAATCGCTTATAGCAATAAAATTCAAAATCCAAAAAGTTAACTCAAACCGAACTCACGAAATACTCAAAAAGATCCGACCTTTTACCTTGAATCCCAAGAGACGATTAGGAGAAACTTTAAAATTTGGAGGTCCAAAGCTCGCAAAGATGGAAGAGAAACCCGAGAAAGAAATTTCTGGCTGGGGAAAGTGAAATTGCTCATGCTACAAGCAGGCGCCCATCCTTTCTTTGGGCTTTGGGTCACATGGGTTAAATGGTCAGTTTCAAGAGTTTTATGGCATGCGAACCCGATCATTTTAATTCAATCGATACTTTCGCTTTAACTTATCTCGCAACCAACTTTCAAACATCAACATTCCACTCAAATTATATTACTACCCAAATAATATCATTTCCATTCGACATAACTTTAAATTTCTCAAAACCGAATATACTACCAACCGACCGATTCGTTGTATTTTCAACTATTCAACTTCGAATTTTTTATTTCTCCTCGAAATACTCCACCGAGCAACTAGTATACTATTTCAATAATATTAGTACTTAACGTTATTACATGTACTGCTCTTCTAGAATCAAAGCAAAAGTGCAATGAATAAAGATGATGGAGACCCTCTAGCATCCAAAGCACGTCTCCAAGAGTTGTCCACCAACGAATCCAACAAGTCCCTAGCAATACGTAACTGAACGAAGTACAACAG